>RJWM01022658.1:0-33329 GCA_004363535.1 Dasyprocta punctata
TTAATTTCTTTCATAGCTTCGTGGAGTTGTCTCCCCACTTCTGTTGTCAACTCCTCTGAGAGTTTAATTTTTGGACTCCCGACCATTTCAGCATTAGAATCGGTTCTGCTTGTATCGGAGTCTGGAGAGCGCCCTCTGCCTTTCCGTCTTGGCATTTTCCTGGGCTCGCCAGTGAGGCCGTGTTGGTCCACTGCTTCTCACGAGCCTGTTTCTGCTCCGCGAATGTCTACTGCAGTGCACGAGAGGATGGGGCTGCTGTCTGGTAAATCCTACAGGGCCATCCGCCAAACCTCCTCTATCACCCCCAGGGCACCCGCGTGGTTTCCACCACAGCCTTCCGGGAATCGTGCCTAATTAGGTGCAGTTCCGGACTCAAGATGGCTGTGCCTCGCTCTCCCTCGGGGGTGGGGAGGTGGGGGCCGCTGGGTTCACTCACTCGCCCACTCGCGACCACCTCGCTCCACGGTCGACCGTCGTCTCTGCCGTGGCGCCACACCACAGCAAATCCACCGGCAGCTCCCCCGCGCATCAAGAGCACCAGGATCGTACCTTCTCAGCTCAGGTCGCAGCGCTGATTGGATTCCGCTCCAGACAGGTCTCTGCCTTTATTTCATTCTTTTACTCTTTCCATGGGCTACAGTTCTCATTCTAGATTCCTCTTGGGTCCAGAGGACCCATCTCCCTCTTTTTTCCTTCTCTCTGTTATTATATTAGTTTATATTCCAGCATTTTGATGGTATATTCAGGGAGCCTCCCTGTCACGGTGTCATCTGGGTGGCCATCTTGGAGGAAGTCTGGAGTTCGTTATTTTTTTAATTGCTGCATATTTTCCCTGTGCCAGAGATCATACTGCGGTACAAACTTTAGGATTCTCTTGAGTTTTCTGGGCCTGCATCTCTCCTTGGGCATGTTGATCTCTTTCTGATTTCCCCTGCATACACAGCTGCTTTTGAATGCCCTGGTCTTTAATGTCTGGGGCCCAAGAGAGAAAAAAGAAAAATGCAGGGAGGCTGAAAGACATTATCTCTTTAAACTCTCTGAAACTCACTTCAGCCACAAGAAGAGGAGCTTGCACCATTGTGAGAGATGGGACAACAATGGCCACTGTCTTTGCATCCTTGTGATCAGAAAACAGATCACTAAGGCTTAGAGGACAAGGTCCTCTTTGGTCACCCTGACTCCCATAAGCTAATGCCATCTGCTTTGCTCCAGGAGTGTGTGGAAAACTGCCTGTCATGGAGATGCAGTTGGGGGTGGACAGCTGCCGCTGTGCTGAGCTGAAGTTGACACAAATTAATGACACCTTAGGGCCCCAGTCTTCCTCCAAGAGGTTCAAACCTTCCATAGACTCTAGAGTACCACAAGGCTCCATCAGATGGACTCCACAGCTCAGCTGCCCAAATGAGGAGACAGATCCTGAGTGCTTCTGACTCTGCCACTTCCCCAGAATCTTTGACTATAGACATTTTAAACCTCCAAAGACATTATTTTAATACATCATCACTGAAACATTATTTACATGTAGTATAATTCATCCATTCAAAGAGCACAGTACAGTAGTATTTAATATATTCACAGAGTTGTAAAACTGTGACCACAATTTAATTTTGGAATAGTTTGTCACCCCCAGAAAAGAAACCCATTAGTAGTCACTTGGGAGTCTATTCCCCCCAACACACACACACACACACACACACACACACACCCAACCTCTGAGAATCTCTAATCTACTTTCTGTCTCTATGGCTTTACCTATTCTGTATAAATCATATGAATAAAATCACACAATGTATGGTCTTTTGTGACTGACTTTGTTTGCCAGCATAGTGTTTTGAGGTTCATCCAGGGCATAGCAAGCATCTGTGATGCATTCTTTTTATTGACAAATGGTATTCCATTGTATGGGTACATCCCATTTTATTTGTTTATCCATTCACTAATGGGCATTTGTGGCGTTTCTGTCCTTCTACTATTATGAACAATGCTACCATGAACATTTTTGTACAAGCTTTTTTTGTGGTAGCATGTTTTTATTTCTCTTGGGGAATGTGCTCAAGAGTGAGATTTCTGAGTCATGATAACTCTATATTTAACATTTGAGGATCTTCCTAGATGTTTTCCAAGATTATTGCTTTTTTACTGGCAATGTTCATTTAGAATTACCACCAAATTTACCACTTTTCCTGTTTCTTATTCATTCCTGCATCTCTACATTCCCTCTGGAATCATCTTACAATTATTGTTTCTTTGCAAATATCTTTGTTTTTATTGAAAATCAAACTTTAGATTGATAGTTGCTTTTTCAGCTCTTTAAATATACCATTCCACTATCTTTTGGCTTTTTCCCCTCTGTTGAGAGAATACTTTATCATGCTTATTATAGCTCCTTTGAGAAAAAGAGTTTTCCTCCACCCTGTTTGTAAGAAAGAGGGAGAAATGTTTGTCTTTGTTTTTAATGGTTATACTACAATGGTCCATGCTTAGTGATCTGCTTGGTATTTACTGGGCTTCTTAAATCTGTACCCTTGTGACTTAGATCATTGTGGGGGATTTTTCAACTATTCTTATCTCCAAATATTGTTTTTGTTGCTTTTTCTCTCTCATTCCTTCTCCTGGGATTTCAATCACATAAATGTTGAGCTTCCTTATTGACGCTCAGAAGTATCCAATTTGATGTGACTGCAGCGTTCTCAGTCAGGACCACCATTTTTCCTATTGAGTGGCTATGACACGCATCCCAAACCCTATAGGACAAACAAAAACATTAAGACTGTCAGCCATTGATGCCCAGACTGTCAACTGACATTAGACATGTTATTAGTTTTCTAGAAAGGCAGCCAACCTTTGTCTAGCTGCACATATAAACCCTTTCCTTCTGCCTGGGGTGTGAGAATTCACTTGTCTCTCTGCCACTCAAGACATATTTCTGTTCAAAAGCCTCCAACCAGTTGTACACTGTGCAATCTTGGGTCTGCCTGTGCCTTTTTTTTTTTTGCCTCGAAGCACTTACTTCATTTGATGGTGAGTTCTTACACACCAGGATTGGGACTTTCTGCAGCATCACTTTAGTGTGGGTTGTGTCTGCTGCCCCGTATTTTATACCTTTCTTGTTTCTCACACTTCTTTCTGGATATACAGAGTGTTATCAAACATTACAGTGAATGCTGCCGCCAAGTGACACCCAACAAAAAAAAAAGATGGGTTCCTCGTCTACCTTATTCACTGGATCTGGTGCCATGTGACTTCTAGCTCCTCCCCAATGTAAAAATGACCATGAAAGGAAAATGTTCAGCCTCAATTCAAGATGTTAAGGCAGCCACGACAATGCAACTAAAGACACTTACAAAAGAGGACCTCCAGAGCTGCTTCCGAGCATGGCAAGAAGGATGGGGTGTGTTCCAAGGGAAGGGGGCAATGCCAGTGTGTCTTTTATTATAATACATTTTTAAATTTAAACATTTTTCAATCACACTTCATGCTCTTCTGGTTTATCTTCTGGTAATTTGTTGATTTTTCTTTTCAGCTCTGTGCCATTGTATCTATCCATCAACTTCTTATTTTCATTCATTTAGTTTTCACTTCTAGAGTTGTTCATATGGTTCTTTGCAATTATTTTTAAAGTTCTCTGCCACAAGTCTCAATCTTGTCTTATTTGATCTCCCTGGATGTAGCAAGCATAGTTATTTAAAGTTGGTGGTCACTCTACTGTGAGTTCTCTCCACATCATGAGCATTCTTGTGGCATATTTTTTAGTAAGTAGGACCTCAAGCTTCCTGGGTAGCTCACTTACTGGCACCTCAACTGAACAGTTGGAAGGACACTTTTTCTGTCTAGGCTGAAAGGTTTCCAAATCACCCGGATCATATGGGCTTCTCATTCTATTTGTAGACGTCTTTGAAGTAGAAATTCCTGGTCCTCTCCATAATAAGGATGGGTTGTGCTCCATCCTCCCTTTACAGGGCCAGAGCACAAAGCCCGCTGCTATGGGGTGCACTTGAGGTCACCAGGCCTCTCCTGTCCTTACACAGCTGTGAAAGATTTCAGGGAGAAAGGCATGGCCCTCCCTCCCTTGTTCCTTGTGGAACGCTTCCCTGGCACCCAAGTCAGCCTCTTGGGCTTGAGTGATCTCACTCATCAGTTGATTCAGAAATGCTGGTTAAGTAATATTCTTGGAAGAACCAACCCTGACACTCCCAACCTACCTCAACAGCCTCTGGCCTCTGGCCCTAAAAGTTGTAACTCAGGAGCTTCAAGAGGAGGGTGAGGGTACCTGATTTTGAGGGGTTTTGTTTGTTTTTATAGCTACCTTTTGGAGATTTAATTCATATACCTTATGACTCATTCTCTTACAGTGACAATTCAGTATTTTTGTATAGTCCCAAAACATACAAATCTTTCTTTAATCATTTTTTGAATATTTTTGCTACTCTAAAAAGAAACAACTAATCCATTAGCACCCATTCACTCTTTCTTCCATTCTCCCCACCCCTAGACCCTGGCAGGTAGTGTACTCTGAGCTAAAGCCCTGGTTCCCACATTTTGTTATCCATTCATGAACTGATGGACATTTAGGATGTATACACTTTTTTTTTTTTTTTGAGACAGGGTCTCACTAGATAGTGCAGGCTGGTCTTGAACTTGCTTGTGTAGCCCAGGCTGGCCTCAAACTCATGGCAATCCTCCTGCCTCAGCCTCCCAAGTGCTGGGATTACAGGCATGTGCCACCACGCTTGGTTCCACTTTTTTTTTATGGATAATGTAGCTACGAACATCCATCTACAAGTTTGCATATATTCTTGTGCTCTCACTTGTTTTGGATATATCCCAGAAGCAAAATTGATGTGTCAGGTATAGCCCCAAATTTACATTTTTAAGAACTTCCACAGTTTTCCAAAGACGCTGCATATGTCACCTTTACGACAACATTGTATGAGAGTTCCACTTGTCTCCACATCCTCACCAATACTGATCATCTGTCTTCTTGGTTACATCCAGCCTACTGGCTGTGAAGTTGCAGCTCACTGTTTTGACTTCAATTTACCCAGTGGCTATCCATGTTAAGCATCTGTTCATGTATGTACTGGCTACTTGTCTATTTTCCTTGAAAAATATTTCTTCTGATCCTTTGCCCATTTTAATTGGATTATTGATAGTGTTATTATTGGATTGCAAGAATTCTTCATGAATTATACAGTGTAATTTGCAAATATTCATTCCTATTTTCTCAGTTGTCTTTTCACTTTCTTAATCGTGTCTTTTAAAAACACCTAAGTTTAAAGTTTTGGTGACATGCAATTTATCTTTTTCCTATATTTTTTGTCTTCCCGAGGAGCCATTGTCTAATCTCTAATCCAAGGTCGTGAAGACTCGTGCCTAAGTTTTCTTCTAAGAACTTTATAATTCTTAAATTTTGCATATGATGTGAGGTAGGGGGCTAGTTCCATTCATTTGTATTCAAAGACTTCTTGTTTTACTTACTGTTTTCTGTGACAGTCTGGGTTTTTATTTTCACAATCATAGTAAGAATAATTCATTTTATCCTACCTACCATGTCTCAGGAAAGTCAGCTTTCCATCAAGTGCCATTTTGGCAGCGGACCATAGGACAATTATCCCTGAGGACTGGAATCAGCCATGGCCTCCTTATCCCACCACTGGCTACAAAGACTCTGGAAACTCCTAATATAAACAATTCTTTCTAACCAGACGTGGTGGCACACGCCTTTAATCCCAGCACTTGAGAGGTTGAAGCAGGAGGATAGTTTTAAATTCGAGACTGGCCTGGGCTATAAAGTGAGTTCAAGACCAGCCTGAATAGCATAGTGAGATCCTGTCTCAAAAAATAGGGCCAGGCATTTAGCTCAGTGGCCTAAGCACCTGCCTGGCAGATGCAAAGTTGTGAGTTCGATCCCCAGTATCCCCCCGCCACAAAAAAAATAAGCAATTCTTTCTTTTGGCAAAGTCATCAGCTGTTTCTAACCCCTTTAGCTAAAACACTAATATTTGTGTTGTAACTGAGGTTGCAAGTCTTTTCCAGGAACAATTTCTCACTAGCTAGAGACAGAAAACAAGGACAGAACTCTGCTGAAGTGAACTGTCTCGCATCAGCTGGAGCAAGTAATTTAGTACCCAGCATACAATTCTGAGAAGCCAGGGCATCTATGCTCCATAGCAGCTCAAACCCTGGAAAAGTCCTCCGGGGGGCCTGCTCCTTATTTGTCAATGCCTAGCACATGGGCTGCCACGAAACAGGACCACAGTGAATGTGTAGAGAGGGAGTGGGAGGAGGGTAAGTGCCAACACAAGTGAGGGGCATTAGATGGACCCCAGAACCAGTGGTGCCTCCTTTTCTGTGACAGCTGGGCCAGCAGCAGTGTGTCCGTGTACATGCGCCATGCGACCGTCAGGAGAGAAGCAGTCAGTGGCACCTGGTAGTCCTGACTCATCCCTTCCAGGCACCTTTGGGAGATGCCCTCTGTCCCCGCTCCCAGCTGCGGGGGAACCCCATCTCTGCCCAGTGACCTCAGCTCTGTGGAGCTGGGCCTGTTCTTTGTCCTGCAGACAGCAGAACTGCAGTGTCTGGCCACAGCTCAAGGATGAGCATGACCCAGGGCCAGGCAAAGGCAGGAAGCCAGCTGTTTGCCCGCCTGCTGGCTCCCACTTCCGTGCTGGCCGCTGGCAGTTGGAGGAGGGCCTGGCTGCTAACCCAGTTGGCCTGGAGAAACATCTGTCTTTCACTATTGAGATGTAAAGGGGGTGTTAGGGGGTGTATTCAAGCCTCTGGCTGTTGCAGTAGGGGATGCATTTTATCTGCTAAAAAGATATATATCTGTCTTATACTCAGGCAGCTGTGATTGTGAACTTACTTAGAATACAGCGTTCAGAGGTATAATTAATTCAAGATCTCAAAAGAGTATCTTGGATATAGGGTAAGTCCTAAATCCAATGGTAAGTGTTCTCATAGGAAAAGGGAGGGAGATTTGGGGCATACTTGTGAAGAAGCAGGCAGAGATTGGACTGATGCTGTCTGAGCCAGAGAATGCCTGGGAGTCATAGGAAGTCCAAAGAGGCAGGAAGGACCCTCTTCTAGAGCCTTAGGAGGAAGCAAGACCCTGCCTGTCCCTTGATTTTGAACTCCTGGCTTCCAGAACCAGAGAGGATACATTTCTGCTATTTTCAGCACCCATGTTGTGCACCTTTGTTACAGCAGCTGCAGGGCAGGCAGACAGTCGTCCAGGGTGTAGGCCCAGCCAGGGCACTGCCTTCCAAGGCTTCTGCTCTTCCCAGGATGCTGTGCTCCAACTCAGGACAGCCAACCTCTGCCTCCCACCACGGCGCATGAGTCCCAGACCCAAGGGAGGTGGCAGGGTGGGTAGGAGAAGGAGGAAGACTCAGCTCAATAAGCAGACAAAAGGAGGCCGGGATGCTCAAATCACGATTCCAAGTTTAATGTTTCCTGGAAAGAGGAGTGGGGGGCACAAGCAACAACCACGCAGAAACACACCTTGTACAATCTGACCAGCAGAGGATCATCAAGGAGGGGCACTTTGGACCCTGCAACCTGGCAGCCAGGCCCCAGAGGGAGGAAGCATGGGCCAAAACCAAGGATCTCTGGGCAGCAGAAAGGAAGGACCACACTGGTGGGGCAGGGACCAAGGACCAGAGCTGGTGGACAGAACAACCTGGGACTCTGAGCTCCTATGGGCAGTGAGATTCGGAAGGTCTGGCAGTTGCTGGAGCTCGGACAATGATGCAGCCCCAGCTAGTCCTGGAATAGCCTCAGGGCCCCCACCTCTTCAGACAATCTACCCTTCAGAGAGAAAGTTCAAGCCCAGTGGCCAGATATCTGTTTCCTCTGTTGTCCTGGTCCCGGGACTGACCCAGTAAGATCCCTGGAAAGAGATGTGGGATGGGGACTTTCCAGCACCTTTGTGCTCTCTCCTGTCCTGGAGCCCAGAAAAAGCCCCTCTGTGTTGCCTGAGGCTGCTGGCTGCAGGGCTGGGTGAAGATTCCATCATCTGGTGAAGAAGCTAAAGTGGGGATGCTGAGCCTGGAGGAAACGGGACTGGGGTGGTGTGAGGTGTGTTGATAGAAACAGAATCAAAGACCACGGTGCTTTTGTGGCCAGTCCACCTGGAAGGAGGAACAGAAAGCTGATGCCTGAGCTGCTGGCATGGAGACCCCACTCAGGCTCCAGGCTGGTCTGGGGGAGCAGGATGGTGTTTGGATGCACCAGGAGCTTTGCTCCCCATAGAGACATCTGCAGGCCGAGGGGTCCCTGAGGTCCCCAGCCACTGTCAGGAGTCCACAAGCTGAAGCACGCAGGCTGCTTCTGCCAACCCAGAGCCAAGGGCAGCGGGTGTGTCTGTCCCCTTGGGGAGCTGACACTCTAAGCCCCAGTGCCCTCACTATCGTGGCTCAGAAAGACCTGCTGAGTCCTCTCTTAAGGTCACAGTGACACCAGCAAGATAGGGACATCAGTCCAGCTGTCTCCCAAGAAGGTTGATAAGTGGTCTAATATAATGAAGCCACACATGGCCTCCCAGAACCCTGGGAACCCAGCTCTTCCCTTGGTACCTGTGTTTCCCCTTTCAATCTGTTCTATAGTGTCTCAGGTGACCTCCAGTGAAAACATGCTCCTTAAGAAAGCCAATTGGCTGGAAAAGTAAAAAAACAACACTTTTCTTTGGCCTCTGAGGTTGACTTCACTCTTCTGGAACCTTTAGCATTTGCTTGATTACTTCCAGGAGCGGGAGCAGAGGCCCACACTGGAGACCGTGCAATGCCAGGTCACTCACGGCCATATTCACACAGGAGCCAGAGGTCCCACTGTCCTGCTGTCCATCTGCCGGCAGTTCTCTGCTGACCGTGGTGGCCAGAGCTGGGCCCATAAGGCCATTTTGATTTCCGACCCATCAAGGGTAACTTGTTGATGCCAAAGCTGGGGAAGCAGAAGGCAAAGAAGCCAGGACTAGAGGAAAGGGTGATGAGGCCAGCCCGGCACTGGACCCCTGGGTCTGCAGGATGCAGATGTGCGCAGCGGGCAAGAAGAGAGGAGATCAGCAGTCTCCGGCACGCAGCAGGGGGACCGCTAGGGCTCAGCAGCGTGCTTGACCAGGTAGCCACTGAAGGTGATGTAGGTGTCGAACTCATCACTGAAGATGGCGTTCTCACGCTCGCCCTTGAATAGCCGCACCCACACCTCGTCCTGCTCCTGCAGTGCCAGCATCAGACTCTGGCTCTGCATGATGCTACGGTCGCTCACCTGGGCGTACAGGATCACCACCTCCTCCGTGTTCCTCATGATGTGCAGGTAGGTTTCCTTCTGGTTCCACGTGTGCACATTGAGGCTAAAGAAGTAGATGCCAGGCACGTAGCAGTAGAATCTGCCTGTGAACATGTTAAAGTGGCCATAGAGGTTCACAAACTCTGTGTCAAAGACCACTGTCTGATAGTAGTCGTTGCTGTGAAGAGGCTTCTTCCGGCCCACTGAGAAGGCTGCATAATAGTTCTTGCACCGGTCCCCAGGGGCCCCCATGGACCCCTTCTGCCCTTTGGGTCCGATGTGACCCCTGGCACCTACAGAGCCTGTCTTGCCATACTTCCCTTGAAGGCCACGGTCTCCTCGGTCGCCTTTCTCACCTAAAAGGGACAAGCAAACAGGAGGGTCAGGGAACAACATGGTGGTCAGCCTGTGCCTTGACTTCCTATTTCTGGCCCCAGGCACCATTCTGATTCGACATCACAGCCCTGACCTGGCTGGCTACCCTTCTACCACAACCTGCCGTGGCTCCCATCTCGGGCATCAATTAATTTGATTCTCAAAGCAGTCAAGCTACCAGACTCATTTGCGAGGGCTGATCTATTTTCATCCAGAAGCAGTAGTTTTGTTTTGTTTTGGTTTGGTTTGGTTTGGTTTCCCTTCTGGAAAGTCCTGGCAAAGAGGAAGGAACATATGGGTTTGTCCACAAGCAGCAGGCTGCATGGCCAGCCCCAAACTCACTAAGCAAATGGACTGCAGATGTTGGGGTTCGGCTAAGGATGAGGAGTCAGCATTCCCACGGGACTGTGCAAGGCTGGGGGGTGCAGGTATCAGAAAATGCCTTGGGGGGTACCAAACCTCAAAAAAACAAAAAAAAAAGCGAGGACCTCAGAGCCCTGCAGTCCACCCACCCTGTAAGCAGAAGGGCCCCACAGGCTCAGGCTCCCTCTCCCACTCTCAGCACTGTGGGCTCCTTTTGGAAACCAGCCAGAGCCTCAAAATGAGAATTTCCTCCTCTCCCCCAAGGTGACAGCCCTGCTCTGCTCGTGTCCCCAGGGAGCCCAGCCCCACCATCTCCCTCCCAACCAGCAGCTCCCAGGATGTGCCCTGAGTTCCCTCTCTGTAGGCATCTGACCTTTCAAGATTGTGATGTTGATCTGGGGCACAGGGATTCCCTGGTGCACAGGGGTCCCAGGGTCACAGCAGCGAAAGCACCGGGAAGCCGGGAGCTCCTCACCCAGGCTGCTGCTGTATTTCTCATGTTTGTCTTCATCCCTGAGGGAATAAAGCATCCCAGTAAAAGCCATGAACCTACAGGGCAAGAAGGTGCCTTTCCTCTGCTGACTGTGTCTCCGTCACCCGACCTGCCTCCCTCTCCCTCTCCCTCACCTGCACGCTCAAGGCTCTCATTAGCATTGGCACAAGACACGTTCTGGGACCCAAACCAAACTCCAGAATGAGCCCCTTACCCTGTGAACAGCAGCAATAGTAGTGGAAGCAATAACAACATCAACACCAGGTAATTTGAGGACTGTAATCACCCTCAGGCTTGGCCTTGCAATGATGTAACACAACGCCCTATCAGATATCCGCAATTCTGGAAAATTACCTCCTAAGCTGGCTCATTTGTAAATGAGAGTATTCAGCTTGATCTTTAGGATGCCTTAGGGCGGCAGCAGCTGGAGACACTGTTTCCTGCCTGACATCTACTGGAAGGCTAGAGAGCCGGCGGAAGGTGACAGCTTCGCGATGCCACCTCGCGGCATCTTGGGGCATTGCACCGTGATCTCGGTTACTCTGCTTTCTCAGGCGCTCCCGCTGGGGACACCTCATAGACAGCAAAGCCCTTCTCAGCTGCCCAGTGCCTAACAGCGGCGCTCCCACTTCCAACCCCCAGACAATCCCAGCAGTGGATCTGCACACCCTCAGCTCAGCCACCCGAGAGCTCGAACATGCACACTCGGGCCACCACATCTCCTAAGCCACGGACCGTTTGTCAAACCTCCCGCCAGAGATTCATCAGGCTCCACAGACATCATGTGCCCCAAACTGAAACCCTGTGCACCTCCCTTCACCCAGGAACTTCTTCTTCTGACCCTGGATTCCAGCACCCGTCCAGCACAGAGCCCTCGGCCTCATCACAGGTGCCCCCAGACTGTACAGCCCCATTCAACCCCTGACCTGAGTCTCTCATCAGCCCTGACCTCACCACCTGGGCTGCTCTCCTGGAATCCGCAGCAGCGCATCCTTTCTAACACTTCACTCCACCCTTCCTTCCAGAACACCAGCAAATGCAAACCTTCCTGGGACTCCCTGTTGCCTATAGGAGGAACCCAGGTGAGACTCTTCCCCACTAGACTCAGCTGCCACAGGCTTATCTCTCTGCTTCCTATCTCAGGTCACAGCTCCCACCACCCCAGACCACCAGCCCAGCCTACGCCAGTACTTCTGCCCACCTCATCGTGGCAGCTGGGCTGGCTGCTTCTGCACCTGGGAGCCTCCCAGGTGTCCTTGAAGAGCCCGTTCACTCTTCTGCTTGGTCTTTCTGGCTCTCGCCCTCCCTTTTCTGCCCCTCTGCCCCCTGACATTGTGGGAATACCCTGCCTACCCAGCCTGCCTCTCTGCATGGCCTCCCCACACACAGCCTTGGAGTTTCCGGGGTCCAGGGGCCATCACTCACATGCTTCCCCAGTGCCTAGGAGACAGCAGGTACTGTGTTTTTTGAATGGATAAAGGAGGAAGGAGAAAGGAATGGTGTTCCTGTCCCCAAACCCTGGCAGTTAAAGCCTGGCACATCAAGTTGGCCCAATGCTCAGAATAACAAAGAAACCCAAAGTCAGCATGGCACTGTTCCCTGGGCCTCTCGGACCACCCAATTTGATGGTAAGACTTTGATGAGTATTATGATGTGTGTCTAGATGTCTCCCCAAAGCTTCATGTGGTCATAGGGCTTTTTCGAGAGGTGGTGAATCTAGAGTATGTGATGCTGGGGTTAAGGGTGTGTGATTACTAAGTCAGTCCACTGATCAATTTGGCCCTGCCCTAATCCAGTAGTCTAGATAAGATCAAAGGAGCAGGAAGATGCTGTTAAGGACTCTTGTTGCCTTTGCTACCTTGTGGGTGCCATGAATTGTTCTCTGCCGTGTGCCACTCTGCCTTGGAGTCACCCAACTATGGACTGAAACCTCTGCAAATTGTGAGGTAAATAAACCTTCTCCCTTTAACTTCGGGTGTCTGGGTATTTTGTCTCAGCAACAAGAAAAGTAACTAGACAGTGAGCAATCCTAAACATTCATGTGTCCCCAGTAACCTGGAGTCTGTACATCACTGAAGCCAGTGCCATTCTGAAGTGCTTCACAATCTTTCAGGAAAGGTGACACTTGTCTGTGCCCTCCTTGCTGATGCTGGGGTCACAGTGACCTGTCCCTGGTCCAGCTTCTCTCCTGAGGCCAATCATCCCTGCCTCCTGCCTCCAAGAAGAACCTAGTGCCCCAGTGCACATTCTTAGTGAGAGTGCACAGGCATGGATGGGGTGGCCCAGGGCTGGTTTTGCTCCTTATTTAAGGATAAGGCTGCAGCACCCCTGCAGACTCCCGCTCCTCTAGGACTGGAAGGAGGCTGGATTTCTGGCCTGTGATTCACACAAGGTGTACAGAAACCAAAAAGAGAACTGGCTTGTCCAGCCTCCAGGCCCAGCCTCCTTGGGACCATCCCTCAACCTCGGCTTTCACTTCTTTGTGTCTCCAGTGAGCCAGTGCCATAGGGTCCCCCAGCTCCAGGGTGGACCTGGCCAGAGCCAAGCGCCCACAACCGCACTGTCGCAGCCCCTCACCTCTCAGCATGGTCCATGGGGGGAGGCGGTTTCTGGGTCCCCTCCTGCTCCGGCCTTTCCCGCTGTCCTCGCGGCACATGGCTCAGCACCAGGCCCCAGGCAAAGGCCAGCAGCAAGCAGCATCCCAGCACAAGTCCCTGTCCTCGGGAGCCCATCTTCCCACCGTGCCCTGATAGAAAAAAGACAGCGGAGAGGCATCCGGTTAGAAAGGACCCCGAGGTGTCATCTGGTCCCAAACACTAGGAAGCATGCAAACATGCACACACTTAACACACTCATACACTTGTACACACACACACTCACCTGTCCATGTCCATGCACACTCCACCACCAGAGGCAGAGCCACTGGGCTGGCTTCGAGGTTCCACCAAGCACGGTGCCGCCCGTGCCCACCCGGTCCCTCCGTAAATAGAGTCCATCAGCCCTGAGTATGAGCCCCAAGTATGATTGCTTACCGCCCCTCTCAGAGCAAGTCTCTAAATGAGTTTTGAGCCACCACCATCTGTGACAAAGCCACACTGGTCCTCCCTTCCCTAGTGCGAGGTGGTGGGGGGAGGGCACAGGGAGCGGGTTAGCAAAGTGGCTGCAGCATGCTTCCTGCCACTAGGGGGCGCGCAGCCAGGGTCCTCCAGCAGCTAATTTAGGAAAGGTCACGCATGGTTCACCTCTTCCACTGATGGTGCTTTTGGCCCAAGCCTGGGACAGAAGCCTCCTCCTCCAGGAGCCAGACAGGCCTTCTAGAAAGAGGTGACTTGTGGGGGAGGGGGTCCCAGTGAGCCTACTGCAGGCAGACCTTGGACTTGAAATCATCAAAGCAGCCCCTGGCTTTCTCCGTGAGGCGCATCACCCAGGCCGCCACAGGCCTGGAGTCACCGATCACCTTGTTTGGCTGTTCCAGGCCAGCTACAGAGAACTGTGGTCAATTCTAAGCCTCTCTGATTCACCAAAACATAAAGTGTGACACCTCGAAGTATTCATGAGGACACCTAATTCTACCCTGTCCACTACCCAGTGAGTAAACTGAGGCCCAGAGTGCTAAAGACCACCTGCCCTTCACTTCCTCTGGTATATTGAAGAGAAATTAAAATCCTGAGGCGGATTTCACTTTGTCAGTAATCTTGGGCCCAGACGAATGCTGCCTTTGACCCATCCTAGGAAGCCGAGGTGGCCCCTTTACCTTCCCGTGGCTTGGGTTTCCTGGCTGTGGCTCACCCCACACGCAAGTGAGCTGACTCCCCAGGCTGCAAGGAGACTTCCGGCATCCCTCCTGGCTGGGACTCTGTGCCCGCCCACGAGGACACGGTGGGAGGAGCTATGGCAGGGTCCCAGCGCTCCTGGGGACCCTCAGGGTCCCAGCACTCCTGGGGACCCTCAGTGTGCAGGCCGAGAGAAGACTGGCATGGTCACACACGTACCTACATCAGCCTCCATGTCCTCCACCATCCACAGCATGGCTCCCACCTCCAGGAACCAGCCAGCTATCCCTCCTTCCCAAGCATCAGGGACCAGGGACTCCGCTGTGACCAGCACCCACGAAGTCTCTGACGCTGCCTTACCATTTGCCGAAGAAACTGTGTATGTGTGCATATAAATTTATAAATAAACATATATTTAAATTATCTATCTGCCTATCTATTCCATCCATCCATCCATCACCTCTCCAGGCTGCTGGGCAGGGCACACATGACCCCAATTCCTGCATTTCCCGGCTCCTGTGATCCAGCCCCGCTCCTCCAACTGTACAGTGCACACCAGGAACCCTCATGGCCCAGTGAATCCAGGGCAGGGCTTGGGGTTCTGGTGCTGCCTGTGCTCCTGGGGTGCCGACCCACTTTGCATACCAGGCTGTAGACACACTCCACACCCCTACTGTCTGGCACCTGTCCACCGGCATGAATTCTTCCTTCTTGGGCAGGAGCAACCTTTGTCCTTCTTTCTCCACTGATGACCAGGCGAACAGGACTGACTCCTGCAGCGGGCTCTGCAAGGAGCATCACTTCAAGGAATCCTCACCACTCTGCGAGTTAGGGTTGTGTGTGAGGGTGCTCCCTCATCGCTCATTTCATTCCCTTCAGAGACCTCATACACTCCTGCCACACATCGCTCATTTGTTATAATATCAGATCTATAAGTGAGAAAGCAGAGGCTTGGAAAAGTGAATTAGCCGAGATGCTCCAACTTCGAGGTGACTGAATGCATCTGAACTCAGACAGCTGTTCCCAGCAGCCCACAAGTCCTGCCGGCCCTGTCAGGACCCCACTGTGTCCTGGTCTTCCTGCAGCCTTCCCAGACCCCTACCTGGGAAAACCCACTCTCCTTCCTGATTTTGTGTTTCGTATTGTCTGAGACTGTCGAGTTTTGCTTGGCCTACCCAGCAGGCCATTGTGACTTCCTCCTGGTCCACGATGTCCCGTGTCCAGCCTGGATCAGACAAGCATCCTGCAGCACCCTGGGCTTCACTGGCACTCAACAAATATTTGTCAAGTTGAGTTCTCTAAATCCATTTATTTCTCTATTTCTGTATTTCCTGCTTTTCCTTAGCACCTTAATTACTTTCTTCCTTTTAATGTTAATTGTGCATCAGTGAAAGTTAACTTTCTTTACACTTTTTTTTCTGAATCTAAAATAATATATATACATTTAGAAAAGTTAGGAAGTGACAAAAAAAGGAAGTACAAAGCTCCCTTGGATTGTCCTACCCCGGGTGTCTTGGCCATGGCACCACTAACATTTGGGGCAAGACACCCTGGAACTGTCCCAATCCTGGTAGGATGTAGGCAGTGCCCCAGGATCTACTCACTAGATGCCATGAGACCCTCCCTCAATGTGACAACCAAAAATTCAGACATTGTCCCATGTCTGTCCCTGGGTGGGCAAAATTGTCCCCAGTCAAAAACCACGACTATGTTCCCAGTGGAATCATGCTTTGGCCTGTTGGTTATGTCTCTTTCAGGCCTGGAAATGGAATCTTTTACACCTCGCTCAGAAGCAGTGAAGCCCAGGGTGCAGCCAGATTAACAACAAGAACACAGTGGTAGAGGCAGGCTGGGGACAGTCTTGCTGCCAGGCAGAAACTCGGGCCGATGGACAGAAGGCCATCCTCCTGCTTGGAGCCAAAGCAAACACAGACTGAAGTCTTTCCTTCTTCAACAAGATCTTGGGAACTATTTTACCAAATCCCACAGCAAAGTCAGCATGATGATATTTTAGTGACCTTTGGGCAAGAACAGTATTGCCTAACAGTTAGCCAAACTTGGCATCAAATCACTGTCAGTGACTTCCAGCAAAACAAAGTCTCCCTGCAAAGGACGCAGCTTCATCCAGTGAAACTATCTGGAGAAACGTGTTCTCTACAGCAAACCTAAGTCCAGGGAGGAGGCCCAAGACATCCTGGCCAATGGTGGGCCGCCCTCATAATCCAGATGCATGTAGTCCTATCCCCAGGCTGTGCTGCGGTCAGAGCAGCCGAAGACTATTCCAGCATGACTCAGGTCTTGTCTTTCCCTCGCCCTGTGAACATGAGCCCTATTTCTTGCTAACTGTTCTCTCATTTCTCCCACCAGGCCCCCCAGGACCTGCAATGCAGCTCCTCTGCTCCCTTCTCAAACCATCTCATCCGCCTTCACCTTGACCTCCCTCCAACAAGAAGGAAGCGCTGTTTACAGGAGGAGGAGCTCAGCAATTCATGGAACCTGGAGGAGGGCAGGGAGTCTGAGGATACTTCTGGGCAGCTAGCTTTTATCCCTTCAGCTGCCTCCTACAGAGTCCTTCAAGGAGACAATATTCATCCACAAGTCCAAAGGTCCTGACACGTGTTTAAAATTGGTCCTATTGGTTTTTGGCCCACATGCACATGGCCATGCTGGCATGCTAACATTGACTCCTAGAGCTCAGGGACCTCCTGCTTGGGTTTTGCCTCAATTGCCACACCCAGCCTGGTGCCATTTGACAAAGGCATTCTGTAAAGACTGCTTTCTTTCTTTAATCCTCATGGGGTAAGTAGTTGTTCTGAGAGGCAAGAAGCCTATAATCTTGAATTGAAAGGAGACTGGGAAGGCAAGTCTGAGCTGCCCTCTGAGCTGGCGAGTTAACCCTGGCATGATTCGCTAAGTCCTCCTGGTTTGCATGGCATTGTGCAAGAGATGGAAAAGAAATGATTCAACCATAAATTGACTATACTCCCTGACCTCAAGGACATTGCAACCCAGAGAGGGAAACAGACATGTACCCAGTTACAGCTCAAGATGGAATGGCCAGAGATGGGTCCCAGAGGAGAGCAGACTCGGGTGTAGCTCAGGTGGACAGCACTTGCCTCGCATGTGTGAGGACCTGGGCTCTATCCCCACCACTCAAAATTTTTTTTAAAAAAATCTAACTTGAAGTCCCCTGAGTACACAAGTCATTTTGCTGGCCCTGGACGGTGACACATAGCATGTGGCTACCATATTGGAGGTATAAAACAGAACATTTCATTCATTGCAGTGACTTCTCTAGGACAGCTCTGTTCTAGATTAAAAGGAAGTCAGAGGGGGAAAGAAGTAGGATCTATGAAGCCACAGCAGGCCAGAAATCTGGGAGTCATTCCGATGCCTTCCTCTCCTGCATCCGGCACAACTAATCTACCTCCAGCCTTCCTCAATAGCTCCTAACTGTCGCCTCTCCTTCCTACCACTGGCCTGCACCGGATGCATCCCAGGGGCTCTGGCCATCTCCCAGACCTCAGCCACCCAAAGCAAATATCTTTGCTGGCTTTTTCTAGGGCCTGGACACCACCCCCACAAGGAAGCTTGCCAGAGAGCAGGACTTTATACCACACTTCATGGCCTGCAGATCACGAATGTCATTTAGCTTAGCTTCGGACCCATCCTAGTTTCAACACACTCACCCCCATATCCACCCCTTCTCAGCCCTGCCTGGCCACCTCTGCCTCCTGAAACCCTCTCCCCGACTGTGGAAGCCTGGGTCTGCTCACTCACTGCTGTGATGCCTGGTGGGGTTCTCTGAGCAGCACAGACCTCTGCTGTAGCTGAACAGGGTGTAGATACCGGGGTGCCAGGAAGGACAAAGGACCATGTTGAAGTGTTCCTCTGACCCCGATGGCCACCAGGATTTCCTGACATGGGACATGTGCTCTCAGCCCTTTTCTTCTCCTGGAAGCCTTTGGTCCCATGAATTCTTCACTTCCCAGACTCTTCAACTTGCAATGGGAAAGAGGGAGGCAGAGTGACTTCTGGTTGCTGGACTGCACTTCACCTCTTCCAGAAGGCTGTTTACTATCTAATTCCCTCTCTATGACTGCACCGCCCTCACTGGTCTAGGACTCTCTCTCTCTCAGCCCCTACAGCAGAGAGGGTGAAACCCCTTCTTGAAGGAGCTCTGGCCAGCTAGAGATGGCTGAGCCTCTTGGGAGGATGTGAGTGTCCTTGCTCAGAATCACCGTTTTTCTTTCTCACCCAGGCTGCTCCCTGTGTTGGAAAAGGAGAGTTGTTTGTTTTTTTTTTTTTTTGTTTTTGTTTTTTAAGTTTTACATGGTTACCTCCAAACACAAGTGAGTCCAGGGATGAAGAAGGAAGGTTCTTCTAGAGTGACTTCCTAGGTCATAAGCAAAGGTTTCTTTCTCCCTGCATGGGAGTCAGTTCTGTTTCAAGGAGAAATGGTGAAGAGAGGAGAGACCGAGAAGTCTGCTGTTTTAGATCAACTCCCCCTTCTCCGTGGCAACTGCACTTTGGCCAAGCAGACGCACCTATAGCAGAGAGCAAGACTCAGTCTAAGCTTCTGCCCAGACCCTGCAAACAGGAGGCCACATGGGCTGCCAGGCGTTGGGCTCCGGGGGCACCTGGCCAGCCCGGCCTCTGAGCAGCAATGGCAGCCCAGGGTGAACAAAGATTTCCTTGAGTGGAGCGGCTGTCCTCAGATCACCTCCCAGCCGGAAAGCCTCAGGCATAAGGCTGGCCCTACATTTGGGAACCATGTGAGAAGGAAGACGCTCTGGCAGCCCGTGCCAGGAGCCCGCTCTGCAGGTGGCCTGGCACACTGCCCGCTTCCCCGGCACCAGCAATGGTGCCACCCTAGGGAGGAAAGAACCTGGGAATTCTGTGATCAGGGGGCCCAGGCACCAGACCCTCTCTAAGCAGCAAAAGCACCTTTGTCTGGTTGCCTCCCTCGGGTGTGGACATCCCCGAACATTTACAGGCGCCTCCTGAGGAAGCCAGCAGGCGATAGAGGCTGGCCCAAAGCTACTGGCTCCTGGTCAGAGGGACAATTGGCTCAGCATCCACCAGTCCCACGCCTGTGCTCCCGCCCATCTGCCCCACCAGTACCAAGCTCTCTTCTGAGCAGCTGTGTTGAGTGTTTTCAAACACCTGCCAGGATGGACACCCTCCATCCAGCCCAGGCCTGGGGTCTATTTTTCTTGATCTCTAAAGACAGTTGCTTTGCAGGGCTTTGTCCTCAGCTCCCAGCTCCTCCTGCGCTGAACCCTCTCCTTCTGCCTGTCTTGACCCACACCACGCCTTCCACTGACAATGCCCCACTCTCATCCCCACCCAAGCGGCGCTGAGCCCAGGCCTGAGCTCGCCAACACTCCAGCCACGTGGAGCTGTTTCAATTAGTTAAGACTAAGCAAAACAAAGCATTCAGTTCTCAGCCACAGGAGCCACCATCTCAGTGCGTAAGTGGCCAGTGGCTGCATCAGGCTGATGGAACATTTCCACCATGGCTGAATGTCCCGTCTGGGCTCGTCTCCAACTGTCTGCAGGACACCTCCTCTCTGCCCTGCCATGACACCCCTGCACCCTCACTTAACTCATCCCCTCCTCTCCTGCCTTCCATCCTCACTTCTCCTAGGGCAGGCAGCTCAGTAAAAAACAGGGTCATTCAAAGGGGCTAGGGCCCCATACTGGAAGTCTAGGAGCCCCTGAGACCCCTACCCTTCTGCCCCTGCTGTGTCTAGTCCATTGTAAACCTCCTGAAGATCCCCTTTCTGCCTCTTGACCTCCAATACCACACCTTTCCCAGCTCTTCCCTGCTTCTCGTTTGTCTTCCCCACAACCTCCCAAAGGAGCTTTAAAAAACGCAGATCTCTGCCACCTCTCATTGCCCAAGCCTCTCCAGCAGCTGATGTCTAACTTTCAGTGTAGCCTGAACGCCACCCTCATCTTTCAGTCAATCCCAAGTAGCAAAGCCATCATCCAAAAGGGACATATGTGCAACCCTCATGTTCAAATCTGTCTGCAATGCAAGGAGTTAGGGAATGCAAGTGTCATCAGAAGGCTGAATCCTGGTGCAGCCTTTCCCAAAAGTTCCTCTACCCTGTACTCAGCAAGTACCAAAGAAGGTTCGATTCCATGACTCTGTTGGCTAGGGTTACAAACCACTTTAACTGCGCAGGCAGACAGTCTGATTAGATAAATTACAGTACATCCATATAATGGGGAAAAACAGAAACCAAGGTGGCTGATTAGAGGCAAACTCAGTAGTAGGAAGGGGTAGGGATTGAAACACCCATGTGGTATAAACACATTTAAAGAAAGCAAGAAGTAGAGTGTGGTGGTGCACACTTGTAACCCCAGTACTCTAGGAAACTGAGGCAGAGGAATTGCAAGTTCAAGCAATTTAGAGACTTAGCAAGACCCCGTCTCAAAATAAAAAATAAAATGCTGGGGATATGTCTCAGAGTGAAGGACCTGGGTTCAATCCTCAGACGTGAAAAAGAAAAAAAGAAGGAGGAGGAGGAGAAGGAGGAGAAGAAAGGAAGTGGGTGGGGGTAGATTCAACCCACAGCAGCAGGCACCAATCAGCAACCTCTATAAATGGGTAACTAATTTATTGACATGGAAAACTGCTCGTGCAAATGAGTGAAAACACAGGCTGAAAACACAACACACAGAAAACACACCCATGCCACACACGGGCAACCTCAGCATCTGAAGGCCACACACCTGGCTCTAACAATACCTATCCGTGGGTGACGAAAACATGGCTGTTTAAGACTTTATTTTGGCTTCTCTGTTTTTTTTTTTTTAATTTTCTATAACAATCCCATTTTTTTTCACATTATTTTGTCACATAAAGTGCACATTATTTTCCACTTAGAGAAATGACAAGTCCCACCCTGGGGACTAAGGGAGCATTTTATTTGTTCCAAGGAATTTGACTCTACACAGAAAAGCAGATGACATGGGGGCGGAGGGTGTTGGTGATGCTGGACCACATTTACAGCTCGCAAAGAACCATGGGCGAAGGAAACTGATTCGGTGCTGAAGCCTCACATCCTTCCACTTGTTTGTTCAACCGCTGTTCATTGAATGCCCTTCTACATAAAGGACAGTGGGCTGGATGCTCGGGACACGTGACATAAGAAAATGCAGACTCACGTTTCTACGGTGACCGCTCCTGTGTGTGTGCAGAGTTCGGGTTTGGGGCACCCACCAGGTTAGCTTGCTCATCACAGCTGGGACAGCAGCAGCCGCCTTCAGCTTGGACAGAAACGTCCAGCCTTGCACCCCTCCACTCATCAAAGTATCACTGAGCACCCCGGGATGCTGGGGGAACACTGTCTTTACTGTAACACCCACCACTGGAACTCAGTTCCTTTGAATTCAAGCAGACTCCCCAAGAGCAGCGAATCCCCACCCCCACTTCAAACACAAGGAACTTGGCCACTGCGCCCCTGGAATGTGTATTTTTAGGGTCTTGCGTTTGCAAGGCCAAGAGAACACAGCACATTGGTGTGCTCCGAAGGGGAAGGTGCCTCTGTGAACCCATTCCTGCCCCCCAACGTCCCCAACCCAACTGGTGGGTTGCAAAGGGATTGGAGCCTTATCCCATTGGCAGGAAGGAAGTGGGTGAGGAGTCAGCGCTGGCAGCACAGGAGCATGCGTGCTGTGACTGCTCGATCCTTAGGGGACTTTCTGGGGTCAGTCATGGGTGTGGCCTCCAGAGAAGCTGCTGGGCAGCAGCACAGGACAGAGCAGAAAAGGGAGGCATGGGGCAGGCCTCAGCCACGTCCTCACCCAGCTCCCCAGCAGCTACCCTGGCTCTGTAGCCCCTGTGCTGAGTCACTGCAGTCCAGAACCTTCAGCCAATCAAGTCTCATAGAGAACATATAGACCCTGGGTTTCGCCTGTAGATAGATGCTCTTGGAGCCTTGGAGGGCAGGGCTGAATGCCAGGACTACCCCATGACTACTCCAAACCCATCCAGATCTTCCCATCTCTCTCCAGAACCCATGCCCCCTGGCCTCCAGCTCTGAGGCCCAAGAAATTGCCAGACAAATTATAGACCCAGTCTGACTTCTGCCCTGCACCTGCCTAGACCCGCCCAGGGCTGGCAGCTTCCCCACACAAGGTCCTTTTCCTTCCTGGTCCCCAGGGCAGAGAGCAGCTGGAAACCAGATGTCTTGCAGGGTGGTGGGGCTTTCTTGGTGTGTGTGGCTCCAGTGGCATCCGGGAGCACATCTGACCCAGACCTGGGCACTAAGCACTTGGCTTCCCCGTGCCCCAGAGCACCTGGCTGCTTTTTTCCTGCCCTCATGTGGGCTCCTGCTGCCTTGCTCATCTCCATCTTGTTTCTACAGGAACCAGGAAGATAGTCAGACACTGGGGATCTATCCAGCCCATGGACAAGACACAAATAGGGAGCTGGTGTCCTGTAAAGACTTCCCAACAACCATCCTGTGCAGCGTGGGGTGCTCTAGGAGAGGCCCGTAGGCCTGCAGAGGCCTCAGAGGCAAGACAAGGGTCACAATGGATAGTTAAGGGCATCTCTAGTGTTTCTTCCCACACCCAGTTCTGGAAATCAGGCATGGGCAGGATGGAGCAGCCTGAGGGAATGCAGATGCAACTAGAGCCACCCCTGTCACCAGGCACCTGTGTCATGCAACTGCACCTTGACTAGAACCCTGAAGCCTTGGCCTTGCTTTCAGACCTGTTCTCCCCCAGGGATGAGGTCTGCAGCAATGCAACTTCACTGTGGGGCTTGGAGGAGAGGAAAAGAACCTGGAATCTGCACTTCATGACAGGCTCCGCCAGGTCAGGAGCCAAGCCGGATTCTGGGCAGGGCCCTGAGAAGTGGGGATGGTGAGGCTGGCCCGCTGGGAGGCCCTGAGAGAATGCGAGAGGAAACACGAGTGGGGCTGGATGAGCCTCCTGCAGACTGCTCTCCGAGGCAGGTGGACCACTGCTCGCACGGCAGGAGGTAGCAGCGTCCTGTCCTGCCATGGCCTTGTATCCCTTGATATCAGCAGAAAGCAGATGTCGGTGGATAAAACCGGAAACAATCACTGCTCACTCATGAAGAAGCTAAGCCACCCAGATGTAGAGCTTTGGGGTGCTCCCCCAACTTGGGAGTCTCCAGGCCACTCAAGGCAGCCAAAGCTGCTTCCCCAATGAACGACCCTTACTCCCTCTCCTGGGAGGGTGGGTTGCCAGGAAGAGGCGGCCTTGGGCAATCAGGAGCCAAAGATTGCAAATGAACATCTCCTCCTTCCTGCCCTTCCGGTCTCACTATCACACCAACCAGTCCCCCCACCCCACTCCCTACCCCCCACCCCCGCCTTCCCCTGAGCCCTGGAGCCTTGGCCACCCCCAGCCCCAGGAAGTGGGACTCAAAAAAGGGCCCGACCTCAAAGGACAAGAAGCAAATGGGAAGCTGGTGTCCACTAAGGACACCCTGAGGCACTACAGTTTCTATGAAATTCTTTCATCTTTGTTTTGATGGGTGAAGTTCAATGCCAGAATATTTGGTTTATGAGTCATGCTAATTACAGCTGGGGGGAGGCACCAAGAAGAACAACGCAGAGGAGCTTGTGTTCTGAAAAAATTAATGCCGTGCTGGTTGCCCTGAATAGGGAGGTGACGCCCCAGGAATGAGGAGGGAGCTGCCCGTGCCTTCCTGGTGACAGCAGGGGCTTCCTCAGGAGCTGCCCTAGCTGGCCGGGCTGTGGTGTCCTGGGGCCACCCAAGGCTTGCTGGGCCCCATTTGTGTCTCCCCAAACTTCTGTTCCCTGGGAACACTTCAGTGGAACTCGAGATGGCAGAAGGAGAGGAATGTCCCTGGGAAGCAGCCCTGTGGTCCTTCCTGTCCTATTGTTTTCTCTGATGGCGGCTGAGTAGGTGACACTGAAAAGGCTCAGGTTCCAGCCTCATCTTGGAGTGCTATGCTCAGTGCCTCCAGCTGAGTGGAGTTTTCTAAGCGTAGTCTCAAGGGATGGAGATATGGGCTAAGGCCTGGGCTCCCTCCACGCATTTGTTCTGTGACCTTTAAAGCCATGAGTTCCCTTAACGGAGTTGTTGACAATCAACAAACCCATGATTGCCATTATTCTTCCTCAGACTGTTAATGCTGGCTCCACTCTTGGCTCTTGAGGCCGGAGAAGGGGTGTGAGCACCCCCTGCCCCGTTGTTCTCCACCCTCTGTGTCCATCTCCTGCTTTCCCTCCCCCCAGGGCAGCACCACTCTTGGAGAAGGCCCTTCCCTCCCTGTAGTATGCACCATAGTCAACTACATCTGCTTATGACTTCGCACATGGCTGCACGGCCTGCCAGGAGTGTGTACTTTCTGCACTATAAAAAGCAGAGCTGAGCAGTCTCTAAGGGCGCCACACACCCCTTGGGGATCCTGGAAGTTGTTTCTCAAGACGTTTCTAATTTCCTAAGTTTGGAAAAGCATGCCCTGTGGCCTCCATTCCTAGAAACTAGGCGAGGTGGAAGAGGAAGAAAGGAATCACAGCAAGGCAGCGCCCTCCAACTCTGCTGAGCCAAGGTAGGTCAGGATGGTGCCGGCGCCTAAAGCACACGGAGGAGCCGCAGGAGAGCAGAGCTCTAGGGCCTGGGAGCAGCAGCGTGGGCTCCAGGTTCCGACATGTGGGGCCCACCCTTTATCTGTGGGGGTGCCCTGGAGGTCTAGGTGGCAGCTTGGTGACTGCAGCTACAGACCAGGGTCCCTCTCATCCTAGCTTCTCCTCCCAGAAGGGCCCCCAGGGGAAGGACATTTGTTTTTTCCTACCCAAGCTGGATGCCTGCCAAGAACTCCAAGGCTGTCAGATGAGGGGGTCACTGTCCACACATCCTGCACTGTGTGGCGCCCCGAGCTGACCCCAGACAGCACAAGGCAGAGCCGGTGCTCCTCAGGTGGTCCAAGGGATATAGGGGCGGGGTCTCTACCTGATACAGAGGTGGCCTTGGGCACCATTCTTTAACTTCTCACAGCCTCAGAGCAGCACCAGAGCAGAGAAGCAAGATAAAACACCCCACAAAACAATGAGGAGAAGCTCCTGGGTCCTGACAGCATCTGTCTGGCCAAAAGTCCACCTCCTCCGCAGGCCGAGGCAGGCGCTGCTCGTGACTCCAGGCAGAACCTGGGCTCTGCGCCGGCCGGAGGGTTAGCCATGATGCATACACCCGCCTCTCCCCAAAACTTGTGCTCTCCCTGTCCTTTTGCCACAACTGCCAAACACCCCTCCTCACCCCGCTCGCCGCCCACACCGGCAAAGGTGCCTGATCTGCCAACCAGGCTGAGGCGGTGGAGAGAGGAGCGGCGGCGCCGGGTCCCTCCCAGGTCCCGCCAGCTGGGCCACCACCTACCTCCTTCAGAGCCGAGCCAGCTGCACCAGCCGCGTCCTCTGCGGCCTCTCCCGGCTTGCCCGGAGCCCAGAGCCCGTTACACCATCTCCCAGCGGCTGAGCCTCCCCTCCACAGGTCGGAGGGGTGGGAGAGCCTCGACAGACTTGTCAAGAAAACAGAGCAGGGAAAAAGCCCCCAGGAAGAAGGCTCGGAAAGGGCAGGGGGTGGGGTGCGTGCACAGCAGCCCTGTCCCGGCACCTTTATCTCCCTGGCTGGCTCCAAGGTCTCTTTGGCCAGAGCGGAAACGTGATTTCTCAAAAGCAAAAGAAGAGAGGAAGAAAGCGGGACCAACGCGGAAAGAGCAAACCCCAGCCAGATGTGAGCTGCTGGGGAGCCTAGGACGCTCCCAGCGCATTTCATCCAAACAGCAGCCTCCCAGGATTAACTGTGTGTGTGCCCGGCTGGCCGGCTGGCCTCCTCCTCCTCCTCCTCCTCCCGGGCCGGCCCAGGGAGCCAGTCCAGGCTGGGGGTGAGGGTGGCCTCTTCTGTGTGTCAACAGGCCCCATCCAAATGTGGAGGTGGCCGGGAGCCCAGGACAAGGATACCCACACAGAGTGGGGGAGTCCAGGAAGGTTGAGGCTCCAAGTTACTTGCTGGCAGGGGGATGGGCTTCAAGGAACTCAGGCATCGCCTGAAGACGACCCCAGGTCCAAACTGTGGCAGACCCAAGTCACTTTGTCCAGTGGGGGCTCCACCTGGGGCCCAGGGACCAGGCCAAGTTTGGGGGAATCTATGAACTCTATAACAGAATGCTAGACAGTGTGCATATGTTTGTCTGTTTTGGGAGAATGTCAGTCCCTCAGAGTCTGAAGGATTCCATGATGCAAAGGTGAGGGCAGCCCCTGCCAGAGGTTGAGAGTCCCACCCACCCCCACCACAGGAGCACAGTGGGGGCAGGGACCTGCTCTGCCCCCATCCGGCAGCGCACTTCCTTGAGATGAAAACGAAGTTTTCCCAACTTACGCAAACGTACTTTATGAACAAACCCCTGAGCTGCTTCCTAGGCCAAGTGCTGTCCCAGGCTTCTCCAGAACTGTCTGCCCATTCTGTGTCCCCAAACTTGGAGTCAGATTGATTGGCTCTGGATTCTCATCATGCCATGTCTGGAGACAGGGTCCAAACAGAGGAACGGAGCTGCTCTGACCACAGTGAAGTCCAACCTGGGCTCCTCTTGTCCCCTGACCCCCGCCCTCTCCTCTTGGGTTGGATGCCATATCTGTACTTTTTGTTTTGTTATTGTTCTACTGAAGATCTCTCTCTCTGTGTCTCTCTCTCTGTCTCTGTCTCCGTCTCTCTCTCTCCATCTGGACACGAGATATAAAAACAAAGATGCTGATTTGGGATGTTCAGGACAAAACAAAAAGCCTGCGCTTGTTATTCCTTGTGTGGGAGTGTCCTCTCCTCAGCCACACCAACATCTGGAGAGGCTAAAAGACTCAAGTGGGGAAGAGGAAGGATGTGTAGGCGTGATGCCCACCAGGCATACTGTCTCACCCCCAGGCCGGGCACAGAATACCATCTGGGCAGAGGTGAGGATGGACAGATTTAGAAGGAGAAGGAAGAGGACTCTGGAGGGAAGACACAGCATGTGCATGTTTCGTGGCCCCTCCAGGGGTCCCAATTTAAAGTGCCAACCCCTTGGAGGAGAAGAAATGCTGTTGATCTGTCTGGCATTCAGGGGACACTTAAGGATGCTGCATGAGATTGTATAACCTTTTCTCTGTCCCAGATGGGGCCTCCACGAGCCCTAGCAGAACTGGGGAATGCACATGTTCTTCGGCATAATGCCTGAGGACTGGCCAAACTTATATCCTTGGCCGCTTACTGACACGGGAAAACCCAGAGATAAGCTCTTCTTCATTCCTGTAACATGAGGAAGTTCCCTGCCCGGCACATGAACTGACTTCCCCTAGCTACTCTGTTCCCATAGAGCCTGGATGGCAGGGATACCGGGGGGAACAGCCAGCAAGGCAGAAGAGCCAAGCAGGCGACAGCTATGAGACTGTCGCCAGATGCTGGAGAATCTGGAGCTCTTGTGGGAAGGAACACCCTGAATGCAACGGGAAAGCTCCTTCGGGTCCTGCCCGGGTGCCTCTACTGAGTGAAGAGTCGGACCAATACCAGCATTCACACAACGGGGCAGGCAGCTCCAAAGAAGGAAAGGTGACTCACCCCGGAGATGCTGCTGAAGCTTGGGGCCTTATTTTCCTGATCTACCATCCAGAGATAGGTTCAGCATCTCTTATCTGAAACCAACTAGGACAGGAGTATAAGACACAGATGTCACAGCGAGCATCTTACCCCAGTGGACTGCAGGCCACACCAGGCCCCAGAGCCTTGGCTACTTTGTGGTGGGATAAACGAAAGCTATTCATGATCTCACAACAGGTCAAGTCACCTTGTTCTATCAAATTTGCTCATGCAAAATTTAGTGGAAAACCAAGTTTTCAGAGCTTTTTGTATTTTGGGAATTTGCGATAAAGGATTGTGAACCTGTATATTTTTTCATGATTAATAAAATGTTGATGGAGCAGACACCAAGTGCTAAAATGTTCACGATAACTATCATTAGTGTAAGTATAATTTTTTCCTTCCCTCCTCTTAGTTGAACCCCCACATCTCCCAAGAGATTAGCAAAGGAATTATTCATTTTCCTTAAGGCAGAAATGGGAGGAGGAGTGATAGTAAATGTGACCTGGAGAGCCCGGGACCTCCCAAGACATTTGTGTGAGACAGAAGACTCAGAGGAAATTCCCAGGAACAGAATTAAGGTTAACTATCTCAGGTGGTGTCATCACAGTCCTATCCATGCCAACAGGCAAATGGGCAAATGTTCACAAGGCCAGCTCCCAAAGAATGCAAGTCTGTGTTCAATAAAAAGAAACAAAATATGTCACCAAACCAAAGAGCTTGCCAGGTTCCTAATGCCCTTTGTCATCAACTTCATTTCTGCTTTAACATTTTAAGTAGGAAAGATGGAAAATTTGGCAAGCACAGGGTGCTCCTGCAGACTTGATTTCTTCCATCTCTGATATAAGCACCCCAAACTACCACAGCCAGCAAGTTCTTGGTTTACCCGACACCCTTTTTTGCAAGTAAGAGTCGCAGCAAACAACAGGGTAACAAACCAAAACCACAACAAGAAGCAGGGCCTGGGGCAGATGTCATGAGCCCTGGGATGTCAGCTTAGGAGTCAAAGCCAACTAGAATCACAAAACCCCCCACCTCCAAAGTCTCTCTCTGGGCCTCCCAAATGGACTGGAAGCCAAGCCCATCCTAGCCTTTCCTAGGAGCTCACACTAACCGGAGGAGTCTGTGCTACTCCCTACCCCCAGTTCCGGGATATTCCCTAGTGGCTCCATTTCCTCCAACCGGGGCAGTTCCTGGGATGAGGCCCCACAGACTCACAGATAAACATTCCCTGGAACCCCTGGTGCAAGCGGCAGTACACTGTGTGCCCTCTCCTGTTTGGCAATTCTTCCCCCTCCCCAGGCACATCATCGCTGCTTGCTGGGTCTGTTTTCTGATGACTGGAAAAAGCTATGTGACCTCAGTTACAGTCTGTAAGACACTGGGTTCCCGATAAGCACAGCATGTCATTAGTGGTAGGCAACATGATTTTTTCCCATGGCAGCCTTCACGTCCTGCCTTCCCAGCTATTTTGGGCTGGGCAGCCCAGTTATCCTACAAAGGCTGAGACTTGCATTGCAAACTTTTGAATTCCATTCTGCAGGGTAGCGACAGGCAGGCTGGGATTGGTGGCTTTGCACTGCCAAGGAGTGGGTGTGGGGAGAGCCTCTGCAAAGATTCAGAGAAGCTGCCGATGGAAAAGCGGAAACTTGGCAGGCAGATCCAGCCTCCTGGCCACTGGCCCACACTCATGGCTCCCGCATGGCATAGCCCATATTCTGGGAGGCTCGGGCAGGTGGAGCTCAGGGCTGGGAGCTGCAAGAACAGATCAGGTTAATCTACTAACCCCCTCCCACCCTTCCGTGCTGGCGAATAAACCCACGTTCTACACTCCCTGTCCTTCTTGAGACAAGGTCTGGCTAAATTGCCCGTGTTGGTTTTGCATGTGTGATCCTCTGCCTCAGTCTCCCACACAGCAGGGATTACAAGGGTGTGCCACCACCACACGTAGCAAATCAGTCTCTCACCTGGAGGAAAACACAAGCACAGGGGTGTTCCCTCTCCAAGAGGGACTTCTGGAGGTCAGTGGGAGAAAGCACATGTGCAATCTTCCATTTGCTGTTTACGTACCTTCTAGCATTAATCCAACTTTGATTTCCTTACACCTCAATCTCTTCATCCCTAGCCATCTACTCCTCTGCACTGGTAATGAATGCCTTCACTTACGCATAGACACAGGCTGAATGATGAAGCAACTGTCTACTTAATAAATAAAATCAGAGCGCCCCCTGGTGGGCTTCGCCGTCCTATGCCTTTAACTATGAAACCAACCAATGCAGAAACACTGAAGGAAGGAAGGAAGGAAGGAAGGAAGGAAGGAAGGAAGGAAGGAAGGAAGGAAGGAAGGATTCCAGTGCACAATGTATCATCTTTTACAGTTACAGAACCAAAAAGAGAGGAGCTCAGGAAAGAAGTGTTGGGGCTCAGAACATAATTCTCCGAAATATGCCAATTTGGCAGGCTGAACACTTTGAAGGAGACTTGAAGCAGCCCAAGGAGCAAAGACTATCTCTGCCACTTTCTCCTGCCTTCCTGTCTCCTGCTCTCTCTCCCCTGGGGCAGTCGTAGAAACTAGCACCCCCACCCCCACCTCTCAACACTAGCCATGAAACCTAGAAGTATTACTCTAACCTTCCCCCAGCTCTGTGTAGGGGCTGATTCTAAGGAAAGCCTCTGAATTACCTTACCTGGTTTTCTCTTCTGTTTTTGTACCAGGGATCAAACTCAGGACCTTGCACTTGCCAGGCTGGTACTTGTGCCACTGAGCTATATCCCCATGAACTACCTTACCGATGGTCGCAAAGCCTTCATTCTAGAAGGGGCCCTGCTCCGTACTTGAGAGGAAGGAATGCTGCACAAGAGGCCAAGAAGAATCTGGGCAGAGAACCTCTCTGGGCTTCCTCCCTCTTTTCATTCCCATTAGGTCATATCCCTCTTGTCAATCACATTTCTATACACTGTTTATTCATCAACTGCAAGCCTAAAAAATAGTTTTCCTTGGGTCTTTGGGTATTCATAACGTTTACGTCCCACAAAACTTTCAGGGAATTTTTTATGGATTTCTCTTGCCACGCATCTTTTGTTGTAGGAGTGTGGGCTGTGATCCTTATGCTGGGTGACAAAAGTAAGCTACCTTCCCACCCCTACAGAGCTCATGCTGAAGCCTCCAGTGATGCAGAGAGGACAAAGTAATCCCAGAACTCTGAGAGACTGAGGCAGGAGGGCTGCAAATTCAAGCCTAACCTGGGAAACAGCGACTTAGTGAGACCATGTCTCAAGATAAAAAATAAAAAACACGGGATGTAGCGCAGTACTAAGGCCCTGACTTTAATCCCCAGTATCACAAAGAAAAAACTGAACAAAAGCCTGGCTGTGTTTGACCAGGGAGGCATGGTTGTCCTCGAGGGGGCGCAATTTATAGCACAGCCTCTCTAAGGGGTTGTGGTAGTTAACTGTGATGTCAACTTGAATAAAAAACGCCCAACTGATTAGCTGAGCGTAGTTCTGGGTGTGTCTGGATGATGGGCTCACTGAGGAGGGAAGTCCCACTCTGGGTATGGGTGGTACTATCCAATAGGCTTGGAGCCTGAATGCAATAAAAAGGGAAAGAAAAAGGAAGTCTGGCTTCTGTTCCTTTGGAGGAGTGCCAGTCCTCTTCACCACCCTATGATGTCTGCTGCCAGACTTCCAGTGTAGACTCTTCAGCCTTTCAGTGTAGGCCCTTTGGCTTCCTGATACAGAGTCCCATGGGGCTCTGCAGTACGCTTCAGGCCTTCGACTTTTGACTACATTGTTTAGGTCTCCAGCACACAAATGGCCCCTTGCATGCCTCCACATCTGACTCACCAAGCAGCTATTGACCACTAACTGATACAGAGGTAGTATGATTCACTTCCAGCATGCCACCCTTTCACCTAGCCTTTGTTTTAAGAATTTGTTTTATGTGCACTTACAATTATGTTCAAATAACATAAGGATGTTCTCTGATTCTTTGCAGCAACATAAAAATCATAGATATCCTAAAAGGACCCTACAGGGGCTTGGTAAAACAAATTGCAGTTCAGCCACACAATGGAACATCATGCAGCCAATTAGAGGATGGAACGGCTCTCTCTATGATAAGTCAGAGCCTTCTACAAGTTACCTTGGGAAGCGAAAAATAAAATCTGCTTAAAAAACATTAAGGAAGAGCTAGATAAATGGAAAGGCAAACATGGTCTTGGGTAGAAGACTCCATATCATAAAAACCTCAGTTCTCTCACAATTAATCTACACATTTATTGCAATTCCATTCAACATCCCAAAGAATTGAGGGTAGGTGGCTGGCTGGGGGCACATGTCCTACAGACAGTGAAGGCTTATGTAAGACAATAATGAAGAGGTATTGGAACAAACACAAAAAACTACATTAATACAACCAGATCCATGTGCATGTGGAAACTTGATCTAATGGCAAAATGGCATTGCACACAGTCAATGGGAAAAAGAATGTATTACTTCCTAATAATAATAATAGGGAATCCACAAAAGAAGAATAAATGGTCAAAAATATAAGAAAAGATATACCACTCCTCAGTAATAGGCAATGAGAAGACATCCAATGCCCCCTCTATTAGCAAAAATTTAAATGCCTGATAATTATCTGTGGAGCAAGTAGATTTGTCATTCATTGATACAGCAGCATTTCATTTTTATAAAGATCAGATTATGCCAAAAAAAAAAACTCAACATCTTGTTTAGGGATACATACCTATGTGCTAAAACTATATACAGTAAAGTAAGAAGCTAATCAGCACAACCTCCTGGGCTGTAACTGCCTCCAGGTGTTGGAGACCGCTACAAAGCAGTTCTGAGCAGGATATAAAATTTACTAATTGGCATTTTATTTATCTGTGAGCCTGTCCTAGGCCTAGGCCCCTTGCCTGGCGATGGGAGCTGATTCACAGTAAGAAAATTCTATGAATCACTGGTCCTGATCGAGGCCTGTAGTGGCCAATGAGGTCAGTGATACCTCAAAAGGCAAGGTAAAAAAGGCTGCAGCTGAGGACATAATGGCTCCATAATCAATTATGTTAATAGAGACTGCCCTGCAAGATTCTTACTCTGTAGGGCATCACAGTCCCATCACAAAGGCCATTTTGGAGATAACATAGTTCTCCATTCCTGGCATTCTTTGCTCCTTGGAGATGTCCTTGAAGTGACTCCCAAGTCCTGCTCAGTTCCTCCCTCAGCACCTCCCTCAGTATCCCCTCTCTTTGTCTATTTGAAAATATATACGGGTGATCCAGAGAAACTCTTTGTCTTAGCCCTCATGATAGCTGCAGAGTCAAGAACTCTGCAGGGGCTTTGATCCTCCTGGAGCCCTAAAATCATACAACTTGTCTCATTTATTTAAGCCCTCGCCGTACACTCGTTCGGAAGAT
>RJWM01022659.1:0-33316 GCA_004363535.1 Dasyprocta punctata
AAATCAAAGATCTGAATATTAAAACAGAGACACTAAATCTGCTAGAAGACAAACTAGGTAAAAATCTTGGCAACATAGGAGTAGGCAGAAAGTTAATGAACAAAAATCACGCTGCACAGGAAATGCTCCACAGAATCAACAACTGGGATCTCATCTTATTATAAAGATTTTGCATGTCAAAGGAAATCTGCAACACAGTGAAAAGAAAACACATAAATTGGGAAAATATCTTAGCTAACTGTCTCTCAGATGAAGGATATCTATCTAAAACATATAAAGAATTAAAAAATCAGGCCCCCAGAATTCAAGACCCAATACAAAATGGACATCTGTGATGAACACACACTTTTCAGATGAAGGAATAGAAATGGTAAGTAAATACATGAAAAAAATTTCAACACTAATGGTTATTTGGGAAACGCAGTGTAACCCAACACTGAGATCCCACCTCACCCCAGAAAGAATGGCCTAGATCAAGAAAACAACCAATAACAAGTGCTGGAGGACCTGTAGGAAAAAAGGAACTCTTCTCCACTGTTAGTGGGAAAATAAACTGATGCAATCACTGTGGAAATCAGTGTGGAGATTCCTCAAGAAACTAGGACTATAGATTCCACTTGACCCAGCTTTTCTACTTCTGGGCATTTTCCCAGAAGAATAGAAAATGTCATACAATAGTGATATATGTGCACCCATGTTTATAGCAACCCAATTTGTGTTAGACCAATCTTGACAACAACCCAAGTGCCTAGTAATTCAGGAATGGATAAGATTATATGGTATTTTTATACAATGGAGTACTACTCAGCTATAAAGAAAGATTGCATTGAGACTTTTATAAGTAAACGGACCTGACTTGAGACCATACTCATAAGTGAATGCAATCAAACTCACATGTGTAAATAACATATTTTCTCTCTACTGTAAGAAACTGAAAGAGCAAATAAGATTCAAGCTGAACAACAGATATTGTGTAAGGGTAAGAAATTGCTCAAAGGGGAAATGTAACTAGGATAGGGAAAGGAGGAAAGAAGGATGGGAAAAGGAGACAGATATAAATTTATATATATATATATATATATATATATATATATATATATATATATATGACTGTTGATGTGACTGTACTAGTAATTCCATTAGTTCTTGGGAAAGAACAGTTGATAATCATATGATTATCAATTTTCTGTCTGTATCTGGTAATCTAAACAACTATTTTGAAGATAAGTATATGTAATACAGCAACCATTGTTAAATTCTTAGCATCTTGTTTTGAATGCATATATTGTTATTATTTGGGGTTTGTTGTTATTTGTCTCTTTTGCATTCTTTTCTGTTTTTTTCTCTTAAATAAAAATGTAACATAAGACAAGATAATAAAGAAAATATGAAATATTAAAAATGAACCAATCTTCACTTAATTTGGAAAAACTTCACAACAGGTAGGAGGGAGACCAGAAAGACAAATGTCATAGTAGAACAATTTTCCATGTCACTAAAGAAATCACTGCAATCAATTCCATTGAGAAATCTTCTTTTCATGCAACTTTAACAGGAAAGCTTCCAATGACACTTCCTTTTGTCTCTTTTAAATATTTTGTGGAAATGTATCACTGCTTTTTCATTCAATGGTTTCATCACTCACATTGCTCCAGTTTTATTTGGGTGATGGCTTTCTACAAAATTTTGCACTGTTTGTTCCATTTCATGTATCTTCTGAATTTTACATGTTTCCCCAACCTAATGTGTAGTGAAGGATGCCTCTTCATTTTTCTTATCCTCAGCAGACCAGATGTCCTCCATAGACTCTTTCTAGAGGGCGACAATCACCCATAATCTCACAGGTTTTCCTGAACAGATCAGGAGAGTGTTTGGAGCTGGTAGAAGTCCTTCTTAAAAGTAGTATTCCTAGATTTGAACTGAACAGTAATATCCAGAATGACAAAGGAGCCTCCATCTAATCCCAACTCTCACAGCAACTCACCAATACTTTGGGAATTTTGTATCATTTGTATTCTTCCAGGTGACTCTAATCCTTGGGAAATATTAAGCAAGATATCAGTCAGGTAGGCCAGAGATAAGCTATGTCAAGAAACACACCATAAGTGACTATATTTCTTTCCTTCCTAGGACCCACACACCAGTAACATTGTGTTTATTTATTTTTTCATTGTTCTGTTTTTGATGGCATGAACCTGCACTTCTTGAGCACAACTTTTCTGTTAATATTAATGAATGTGTCTGTTTTTTCTTTTACTATTGGGAACATTCTTGATTTTTTAAATCTATGCACTTACCAATCTAGAATCTGTCACTAGGACCATCACACACTGTATCAGTCCTTGAATTTAAATGCCAGATTTCTTTGGCCAATAAGGGAAAATTTTATTTAATTTTCTTAGTTGGTAAAATAACTAAGTTTACTTCTTTGTAAACTCGATATATGATGTTTACTATTCTGTGGTATTTGCTTTTAAAAAATTGTAAAGGTGTTTTAAACTAATTCTTAGTGTTGACTTTGATAAATGATGTGTTTTCTCCTAAACGGTGCAAAAATGGATGTACTAACTACCCTGTTAATACACCACAAGTCTATGTCAACTGCACTTCCCTCAGAGAAATACTGTCTTTCTTTAATTATGGTGAATCAATAGCATTTTTAGTTAAACACACTGTAGAAACTTAGAAGAGCTCAGCTCTTACAGCTTGCATTGTATCTGTAGTATTTTGTTGCTTTTGCAAGTCAACGTTATAAAAATTTAGCCTGATAACTATAGAAAGGATTAGATATGACAATGAACTACACATAAACCCAAGCTAACAATCTCTTTCTAAAGTTCTGATATTGCTTCAATTTGTCAAGAAGTATATCATGAACCTAACTCCAATCACATGTCACTTCCTTTCCCACGTAGGACGTATTCTGTCTGGCCATCAGCAGAGAAACCTACTTTAGGCCTGAATGAGAAAGCCACAGAATGTTCGCAGATGCTAAGACACATGAAGGCCCTCAAAATTGAAAGCTGGCCTGAACTGAGAGACACAATACAGCAATTCTAAAATGGAAGTTTACAAGTTACATCAATTTCCTCTGGACCTACATGGCTTCTCTAAACTTCTCCAACCCTAGGGAATGAATGGCTACCTTACCTCTCCAGCCCGAAAGAATGGAAGGAATATGTCAAAGATGGCATAGGAAGTATGAGCCCAGAATTCTTTCTACAAGTAAGGTGACAATAAGTGAGTTTACTCTAAAGAAGAATAGAGACAATGAGTTAAAAGTTGGTGAAAACAATGAAGCAAGTGTAAAGGTCCGTATTATTTCCTTCTGTTCCCTCTTCACTCTTTCCCTCTATAAAAGATCCTTCTGTGGTTGTACACAATTAGATGATACTTTGAAGCAAATTTGGCCCTCCATCATTTTTGGGATCCTCTAAATTTTCATAACTATTTTTGAAGAAATTCTGTTTGCTTTATTCCAAAGTTAATGGTCTCTTTTGGCTTGGTTACTGAGAGAATGAACCTAAGTGAAGGAATCTGAGAGACTGGTGATATCCAATCGGTTTGAGAAACCTTGCACTATTTATACACATCTCAAAATATATGAAAAATTAAAGATATTCTTGTAAGAGATAAGACACTCTGTATATAAATTCTGAAAGGCAAGTAAGACTCAATGAGTCTTTAAGACACGACAAACACCCATGCCATTGTATTAGCAGCATCCCTATTCCTTTTTTCGTATCTCAGTCTGTTGAACCGCTGGAATTACAGGCATGTGTTTCTCTGTAGGCTAGTTCCTTTCTCTTTGCTTCAGTAATCCATTTAGCCCCATTTACTTTAAACATAATGGTGGAAAGTTTTCTGTTGTCCATGTTTTTCCTCAATCACAATTTGTATGGTATTACACAAAGAACCCTATGTGGACTCTGATCTCCCATCCAAAGTGCAGATGTCTCTAAGATGCTCACTTGGGTTTGCAATTTTACATCAATTTCCTCCTGAATTTTCCTTCTCTCAATAGAAGTCCTCATCCAGTTGTCTACAAAGTGAACTCTTTGTACTGAATGAGCTAATGTTGCAGACCCAATAGCTGTACTGGCTATCAAAGTCTCTGAGATTGTTCCTGCTGTAATTTATCCAATCATTCTCTTGGTTCACTTGCTATAGCTCTTCAAGTATCCAACAAGACAGAAATAAGCAACTGATACCAAAGCTCTGTCAGATTGTCCAGAAAAATAAACTCTGAACATTCTGCCCGTGATCACTACTGTGGAGTCATTAGAAAGATGTTCATGCAATATACAGGGGTATAGATAATTAGTACATGAGAACATATTTTGGTCCCACTATACCTTCCCTATCAAGAGTACACATAGTTTTCTTTATATACCTATGATTTCATAATACTACTTTCACTTTTGCCGCATCTAACAGCTGCACATGCCTAGTCTGGAGCCATCCAGTATGAAAAGTAGGGTTAATTTCCAAAAGTGTGTTACATGGGTCCCATTTTGCCATTGATAATGGATCTTGGAATGGAAAGATTGAGGCCTCTACCTAACCATGTAACTTTGGACAAGTCCTCTGAAGACATGATACAATGGGGAGGATGAGAAAATGAAATCTCATGCCAATCTTGATCTTTTTCCAGAAAGAATCCCCTGGGGGGCAACCTACAAGTAAATAATTAAATTTGTGTATAGCACATCCATGGTATGCATCCCTGCAAGTCTATCCTGGGACCCAAATCACCCTCCTTAAAAATAAGGGTGTGAGCTTCAGGAATACCAACAGTAATCTTATGTTTAAAATATCTTATAAGCTTACCTTCTGAGAGAAAAGAATTTATGTTCAATAAGGCAAATTACCTTTTATACCGTTATGCTTTCTAAGTTTTATCCACAAGTAACATACAAGGACAGGAATTTTTCTGTGGATGGGTCACACACAAAGATGCATATACAAACTGGGAGTTGTAGAGTTTAGCAAGTTCTTGTAAATGGATTAAAATGTGTGATTCAAGCAGTATAGTATATCCATGGTTATTGTTCTGTATAGATTGGAAACTCCTGAGCCTGTCCATCCATGTAATGGGCCCAAGCAAGAATGGATTAGATATGTAGGCTGAATACTATTTTCCTGGAACCATGGGAATACATGCTGTAGCTGCTAGGAAAGCAAGCATTACAAGGAAAATTTTATCAGGTGATTGAACCAAACCCTGACTGTTAAGTAAGTGGGAAATCTCACAAATGGTCTGCTGCAGATTTTCCCAGGATAGTGGATGACGTGCTGTCTGGTATGTTGCTTGAGGTCTTGGCAGAAGGCTGGACATGTCGTGCAGGTGGGTTGGATTCTGAACACGTAACAGTTATGATGGTCATCTCTCCCACTTTTGTAAGGAAATACAAATATGTCATCAGTTCCAACTTAAAAGTGATACTGAATCATTTCAAACATCTGTTTGAAGGTAACACCAAGTGGGATTTTGAGCAGTTATAACACATGTAGTAAAGTTGTGACCCTGTGTTCCTGCTTTCTTTTGTTTAGCTAGATGATTTTTTTTAATTTAAAATGAGTGTATTCAATTATTAGTTGATCTTAGAGATTGTAGGGATTCTGTATAGAAAGGTTTGTAATTGAGTTTTCAAGTAAAGTCAGAAAATATTTACTAATATAAGCAGGACTAATATAAGGTTTTATTTTTTGTGACATTTCTAAGCTAACAAACACTGATTCACAATACCCTATGACACATCAGTTTTGTTTATGTGAATGATATATAGCATGAATCATATAACCATGAGAAGGTATTTATAGAAAGATAGATATATTTAAACTTGCTATAATTGGTGATATGTGTAATATACATGTGCCATAACTGACAGGTTCCATGACCTTTGGGTCTACAACTCTGCTAAGGAATAAACCTAGGAATGAGCAGATAGGCAGGATATGACATCATGATTCATCTAGCTTGTGTTCTGATAATGCTAAATTCCTCTTGCAGAGATTTAGAATTTTGATGAAAATATTTATATGATTGTCTCAATTTATTGGAAATGGAAACCAGATTTACAAGATCTGCATTACATTTAAGTAATGACCATGGACCTGGGAGATTAGACTGGGTTTTTAAATGATCAATAAAAAAATATAGTACTATTTAATAGAGTCCTTAGCAGTTTTAAAACTAGTTGTAATACAGTAGGTTTAAAATGACCCAATTGCAATTGTAGAACAATGTTGAGAAAATCCTTGACTTTCCCTATGGAGAAGTACTAATAACCTTCATTATAAATCCAATTTCAGATCTATTTGGTTTAATTAAGGCAAAATTAGAAGAATATAGCCCTGCAAGTTTTTACCCAAACATTTGCTTTCTTGATATCCCATCTTACATTTCATTCTGCTAGCTGGTAACATACATCTCTAAGAAGCAGAAGTAACTGAGACATCCCATTCTTTTATTTTTTTCTTTTTCCTTTTTTAAATTTTAAACAGAAGAAAATAAGAAATTAAAGTGAAACAATTTTACAACGTCAATAGAAGAGTAACTATAATCAACATATTGCATATTGATATATTCACAGCAATTGTTTAGGGTGTAAGATATAGACATGAAACATTGTCCAGAAAATTATTAGCACAAAACCCTCCCATTCTTTTATAAATCTTATGCCCACAGATTGATAGAAATGACCACAAAAAACAAAGTTACAATGCTTGCCTGTCCTTCATGGCCTACATAAATGAGTGGAAGTGAACTCTGTAAAAAAAGACAGAGGACTCCAAACCTATCAAAACTGGAAGTTAGTCAAGTTGGCCACGCAGGTGCCCTTGACTGTTTATTTAGTACAGTGACATCAGTTCCCATATCCACCAGTCCACTAGAAGTTTCCCTTAACTTAATAGTACAAGTTGGTCTTTGAGCTGTAATACCCTGGCAAAAATAAATTTCCTAGCTTAAAAGGATGTCTCTATCAGATTCACATGCGGGGTTAAGGGCAGCAGTGGGAATTTCAGTGGAAATTAAATTTTGATTTTCTCCCCTCAACAAATGAATGCAGCAAACTGCTGCTAAATCTAAATTGACACTCTGATTGGACTGCCAGATCATAGGAACAAAGGAAACAAGATTTCTCTGTGCACCCATCCTGGCAGGGGGGAATGTTCTTTTGTGTGGACTGAGTATTGCTGGGTTAAGAGGGGCTGAATCAGTTTAGTATGGACTGACCAGTCTTTTATTGTTGGGCCCTTGATTTGGGTACATGGTTTGTTTCTCTGCAAGTCTGTTCCATTTTGTATGACATTCAGATTTACAATGACTTTTCTAATGTAAACCTCTCATGCAATGTGTTCATGGATTAGGTTGTAAATCAGTGCTTGTTCTAGAAGCATCTTGAGTAGCCCAAGGGGCTGGTTCTTTCAGAGATATTGAGGTGCTATGCAATGTGGGGTAGTGTGTCCCCACTTGCCACAATATAAACAGTTATTCAGGTGGAATTTATTGGCAAGGTTTTGAGATATAACCTGTGCCATGAGTACAGAAACATTACCAGTAGATCCAATATTGTGTCATGCATGAATGTAAACAGATAAATATGTACTATGAAGTACTTAGGCTAAGACTCATTTGTACTCACCATTAGCATTCTCATATGCTAACTAATGAATGAGAATTTTAGTTTCATTGTTGTGAGAAATCTGCTGACTTCCAGTCTCTTAGTCATGCTACAAACTTGGTGTAAGTTTCTGTAGGACTCCGTAGTATTTATGAAAAGAATGGGAGAGGTCTGGGCCTGAACTTTTAATTCAGCATATCAGCCTGTGCAACATAACATCTCATGCATAATAACTTTAAATTTTATCCTCCTTGTCTTGATTACTCTGTTTCTGTTCTGATATGAGTATCTTTAACTGCAGTTGAAAATGTGGGAATTGTGTTGGACAGAGACATGTGTCAGAAAAATGGGTCACATCACCTAACAGAATTTGAAAACCTTGAATTATGTTATCCAAATAACCAAGAGGATAAGGACGCTGTACTCCATTGTCGAGTGCAATTTGCCTTGAATCTTTCAAGAGAAAATGTTAAAAGCTGTGTGGACACTGCTTTTACAAGTAAGTAGTTCTGAGCCTGTCTCTTTAGTGACTAGAAAGCACTGTAGCAGTGCACATTACTGCACTTCTGTCTTTTCTATGAGCAGGGAAGGAGAAATGGTTTCTGAGCTATTACTGAGAGATGTTGTCACAGACGACTCAGGTTTGATGAAGGATGAGACTGAGTACAGCAACAGAAGATTTATCTTCTGAATTGAGTGCAGAGAATGATGCTGTTTGTGAATAAGTTGGAAAAGTTTCATGTATCTTTATGAAACTCTTGAAAAAGTGAATTTCTTTGTTTGTGGCACCAGGGATTAAACTCACAACCTGGTGCCTGCCAGACAAACACTTAAGCTGATATAGGAAAAATGATCTTAGACCTCTGAATGATGTGGGGGAATAAAACTCCCAACCTACTACATGTCCGGCATGAGTTTGTGTTCTCTAAAAATCAAAGAATGAATTTTAGGAACAAAGGAGGGTAAGAGCAGAAGATATTTATTGAGAGAAAAAAAGTTTCTGTCTGAGGGACAGAAGGGGGCCCGAGTGGGTTACCAAAGATTCTGTCATATTTAGTAACTTTTATAGAGTAAAACCATGATGGGGAAAACTGGGAACTTGCAAGGCAGACAGGCATAAGGTGGGACATAACCATGGTTAACCAATGAGATTAATTGCTCAGGTAGAATTGATTAAATCAAGGACAAATGGGGAGGTGAGTCAAGTAGTAGGCAAGGGATGCTTAATGATAATGACTCTTCTTATAAAAGGGTGGGATGCTGATTCCTGACTTCCTCTGGGTGATATAGGACTATTTAGAATATCAATTCTTAGCATATGGGTGTATTTGTTTTGCCTTTTGTCTTGATATCTGACCTGCAGCAAGAGGTGTGGGTCTGTTCCTGGGTCGCCAAGACCTCTAGTCCTCTGTACTGGTTTTCTTGAGGGCCTAGTCCTGCCTAACTGCCTGTAATATTTCTGTCTAAATCAGTTGCCTATAACATTCCCCTCTTTGAAGAAGTAACCCGAACTGCCTTGAGGGGCAATGGGCGATGATGGATCTGACTTCTTCAGGCTGAAGAAGGGTCATAGTTATTGAATGGCAGTCAAGTATACCTCTGCAGAGGTTCTGTCTAGAGGCCCTTGAGATTGACACCCGGCATTTTCATCTTGGGTAGGTATACAGCTTTGAGTCTGGAGGAGACAAAGTTAAAGAAACAATTAAGTATGCATGGGCCAAATAATCAACAAGATAATTATGAGTATAATTAACAAGAATTTTTACCAAGAGGAGTTATAATGGTTTTTCATAAGGGGGGAAATGATATAAGGTCCAGGCAATTTTAGTCTGTTGTCTAATATTTTGAACAGCTACTGACATATTGGTAGACAAATCAGGAATGTATACATAGCACTCAGTCTTTACAATTGTACAAGTTTTTCCCTGTGCTGCTGTTAGAATGTCTAATGCCATCTGATTTTGGAGCACAGCCTGTCTCATTAATTGTAACTTTTATTTAGGAAGAAAAGACCACAAGTGGTGTCATATAGGGCTCATTGAGTATAGTTAAGGCCTTGATGTATATCACATGACACTCTCTGGACAAGATCTCATGGATCCCAGTAAAAAGAATCTGAAAGGAATCTAGCATATTTGTTATTGTTTATATCTGTATGATACCTTGGCTTTTGGCACTTTCTAGGCAAGAACAAACTTTAATCAGAACACTTAATCAAAGTTTGTATACAAAGGCATACATAATCAAAGCATCAGCATTAGAGTTGACACGTAAGTCTAAGAGCTGTTTCTAAGCAATAGCAATTGTAAACCATTGACACTTAGGTTTCTCTATTGATGGAGTCTGACATTGTCATAAATCTCTCTAGCTTTAGTTATAATTATCTCTAACTTTTGGTAATGTAGGAGAACCAAATTAATACATTATTGACAAATAAAACTCTCTTAAGTTTATATATATATGAACAACAATATGTATTATATTTGTAAAAACCAGAGTCAGTATCATTTTGATTAGTTGGCAATCTGGATATATATTACAGCATTTAGTCAGGATAAAATCTCTCCAGGATTGGAGTTAGGCTTTTAGCCATAACTAAAAGGAATGAATGAAGAGAAAGTTATCCTGGGTACAGTCTAAGCAACCTATATTATGGTGACTGTATTGAGGTATACAGTGCCTGGAAGGAAGACCAGAGTTGAGAAGGACAAAGAGACATGTGCCAATGTCCCACAATCAGCTGGTTGATTTTTACCTCTTGTCATGATTACTCAGGGCTCCTCCTTGGAGATGACAGGCGAGATGACAGTCTGGCCAGAGGGAAGAGATGAGCGCCCCGAAGCCCTTTAGTTCTACTGGATCAGCTGATAGGATGGGTCTGAACTCTGGGGCATTGGCCTCAGAGGGCAGTCCAACCTTCAGTGGTCACCTTTGTAGTTAGGGCATGGCTTGGGGCCTCTTAGGCAGTCCCTCTTAAAGTGACCTGGCTTGTGGCAGTGATAGCAGGTCAGCATCTTTGTCAAACTCTTCTTGGAACCCGGAGAATCAGACTTAAGGTCTGTGTGTTTAAGGCCACAACAAAGGGCAGCAACTTTCTAGTCTCTTTGTTTTCTCTATTTCATTTTCTCCCAGTTCTGATTATAGAATACTTAGGGGCAGTTTTTACTAAAGAATCAAATGAACTATCTGGAGCAAAGGCTATCCTTTGTAATTCTTTTTAATATCTGGATTTGACTGGGTAACAAACACGTCTTTAAGCAAAATCTGTTCCTCTATTGAGTCAGGATCTATGGACATGTTTTATTAGCACCTCTAATAAATGATGTAAGAAGTCAGAGGAAGCCAGGTGTGGTGGCCCACGCCTTTAATCCCAGCACTCGGGAGGCTGAGGTAGGAGGAGCGTTGTGATTTCCAGGCCGGCTTGGGCTACAACGCGAGGGCAAGGCTGGCCTGAGCTACATAGTGTGACACTGCCTCAAAAAAACCAGGGCCAGGAGTTTGGCTCAGTGGCTTATGCACCTGCCCTGGCAGGTGTGAGGTTGTGAATTCGATACCTGGTGCCACAAAAAAAAAAAAAAAAAAAAAAAAAAAAAGAAGTCAGAGGGCTCTTTCCTCTTTAGAAATAGCTGACAATTTAGAACAACTAGAAGACTTTGTTTTTGTCCTTCTTGGACCTTTAAGAATACATGTTTCAAAATGTTTTCTATTCCAATCACCCACTTGCTTGTTAGGACAATAGTGGTCTTGGGTGCTTGTGCCCCAGTAGCAATTGGTAGTACCCCTGGCTATCTTTTGGCCTTTTAAAATTAACATTGATACTTATCTCCAAATGCTATAGCAGCTTGTAGTGCTGCTTGTCTCTCACTAGAAGTCAATGTCTGATTTAAGAGTAACATTACACCTTTCCAATCTAGTTCATAGATCTATGTAAGTCCTCTAAGGACCTCAATATACTTATTAGGATCATCTGAAAACTTTTTTGAGGTCTAGTTTAATCTATTTTAAGTCCCTGAGAGGAAGAGGCACATGAATTCTGGAAGACACAAGTTGTCCATGTACCTCCTGTAAAGGATTTAGCCCTTGAGAAGCTTGCATAAACTCAGCTAAGGATGAGTATGTTCCTATAGAGGTATGAATTACAGCTGGTCTAGAAGCCTTATCATTAGTATTTAAAGGGCAAGTAGGGGGAAACAGGTTCAGCAACAGTGGGTGTAGATTTGACCAAGGCTGTTTTGTTCTCAGGTTTCAAATGTTTGGGAGAAGTGGTCTAAGGCTCTGGGGTAGTAAATGCCTTATGGGCCTGAGGCATTAAGTTTTCCTGTAGCTCACATTTACATTTAGAATATAAATAAGGAGTATTCCTCAATGCAAAGAAAGTCTGAACATAAGAATTCTGACCATTTTTCCTCCTTTTTATAGTATGCCTCTAGTTGTAAAAGAATATCATAGTTAATACTTCCCTCTGCATTCCATTTTGGCTCTAGGGGATAGGTAGGCCACGCATACGTGTAGAGAAATACCAAATGGCTCTTTTTCACCATGGAAGGGTCCAACATCTTCCAGTGCTTAAGAATGCATTCCAAAGGAGTAAGAGGCTTTGGCATTGAGTTGCCCCTCTCTGTAATGTAAAAAGCAACATGTAAGGCTATGGAGCCTTTCTTGTACCAGGAATTGAACTCAGGAAATGGAAATCAAACTCAGGAAACTCCGAGCTATTGAGCTAATGACATGGTTTGTGCCAGGGATAAACGGAAATCAAACTCAGGAGACTCTGCTGAGCTATTGAGCTAGTGACATGGTTTGTATCGGGAATCAAACTCAGGAAACCATGCTGAGCTATTGAGCTACCATTATGCAAAAAGGAGATACAGGCGTCCTCATATTCCTAATTGATAAAAGCCCCTCAAGGCATCCCTTGGGTTGACCCAGCTGCAGGGCAGGTGGATGCCACAGGAGAGTGAAAGATAAACTCAGCCAGCCTATCCACCCTCGCACTGGCATGCAATCTTATCTTTCCCAGTAGCTCATGAACTTTGAACTTTGTTTTTTATAAGTTAATTAGACAGGGCCATCTAAAGGAAGCATAACTTACTAATAAATTACTGTCTTTGTGCATCAAGTGGGCATACACCAAAAAGGCGAGTTGCTAATTAGAGGCTTTTATAGGTACAACAATTGACAGGGGGAGCTTTACCCCATGCACTAGGGCAAAGGAGCCTCCAGACATTTGTCTCCCATTTACTTATCTAGGTAACCGTTCCTAGTAATACAACAAGGATATACTTTATTTAAATTTTTGTACTTTTGAAGCTCACAGGTTAAACTGACTATCATTTAGCAATCACATTTTATGTTACCAAAGGTGTGTCAGTCTTCTAGGCACACAAAATGGCTATTTACTCTTAATTAACATATGTAAGACACAAATCTAAATCCTTCTCCTACTAGCTGCTGTGGAATGCAAACGATTTTTGCAAGCTACCTCAGTTTAATTTCTGAAGGGAGGGGTAATCTAAGTAATCTAAAAATCCCTTGAAAGTCTTAGTGAAAGTACCTAGTCTTATCTCTTGGAAGGCTTAGTGAGAGTACTTAGCCTACTAGTAGAGAAATAAGAATGATAGGTAAGTGGAGATTTTCTGTGGAAATGAGCCAATGTCCACTGAGAAACTTTTGAATGTCCATTAGAGAGTTGTCCTGGCCAGGAACCCTCAGTTTCTATTAGCTTGGATAACCAGAGGTCAGTCTCCAGAAAGGAATCCAGCTGTCTGGTCAACAGTCCATTGATTCCATTGACCATTGGCTTCAATGGGGTTTCACCAAAGAGATGCTGGGGAAACCTGTCCTCTGCTTTGAAGGGTAGCAGCTGCTATCTAAGAGTGATTAATTAGCTGGCAGAGTAACCACTACTGTCAAAGTTCTATAAGGAATAGTTAAAAGCCTGAGCAAGATCGTTACCTAGTGCTCCATAAATTTACAACAAAGGTTTTAAAGTTCACAGCTAGAAAGGTTGGAAAACCTCCTTAATCTAAAACGTTTTGGTCCCATAAGTGTGCTGGTTTTGGGAATAGCTCCTTCCAGTGTTACACCTGGGAGGCGGTTCTTCCCACTGTGTCTCAGGTTCTATCTCCACAGGAGATAGTGGCCCAGAACACAAAGCCGGGACATGGCTTTTATGTGTGTTCTCCTGGATTGGCACAATTCCGATGTCTCATCTGACCCAGAGACAGGGTATGTGTTTTTTGTCTAAGATGACTTCCCTGTCTCTGGCATTAGCAAACACTCATCTTCTATGGGCTTAACTTAGGGCAAAAAGGTTGGAATAGTCTAGAGTTCTTTCTGATCTTACGTGCCTCTATAAGGAAAGCACAAAGTGGGGAAATGAGTAGAAGTAAAGCCAAAGAAAGGAAACTGAAGCAGAACAGGCCTGACATTTCCTCTAGAGTGCAGAGGAGGATCAGAGCCAGTCTGTCTCAGCGAAACCTGTCTCCAAGTCTTGAGACTGGCCATTGGCCTAGCATCACTTAAATGGTGAAAGGAGTCCTGGTTTTTATGGTAGGCATGTATATTTTTAAAGTCTGAGCTAGATTTTACTTAAGAACCATTTTACAGAAGTCTACCAGAGGTGTTCTAACATGATTCTCTCTAGCATTGTCTAAATACAGTCAAGCAAGGAGTACCAGTAAATTTTAGCAACTAATTTAAATGCAACATGTACAAGAATAAAATAAAAATGTCCCATTAAAGAAATACCATAACCTTACAAATTTCCCATATTTTAACTTAGATTCACCATTACTTTAACAAAACTGTATAAGAGACAAAGCAATTAAAAACAGTGGGCAAAAAGAAATCACAAGCAACTATTATATGTAATTATAAGCAACTGACAAAACAAAGCAAATTTTGAAGCATAAAAATTTTTTACCTAAATGAGTCCCAGTCCAGAGTCTATGAAAGAAAAGCAAACTCTTACCTCCATCCCAATGATCTCGGTGGGACCTCCAAATGATACACTAAAAATGATCTTAGACCTCCATATGATGTGGGGGAATGAAACTTCCAACCTACTATACGTTTGGCACAAGTTTGTGTTCTTTAAAATCAAAGAATGAATTTTAGGAACAACGGAAGGTAAGAGCAGAAAATATTTATTGAGAGAAAGAAAGCTTCTGTCTGAGGGACAGAAGGGGACCTGAGTGGGTTGCCAAAGGTTCTGTCATGTTTAGGGACTTTTATAGAGTAAAACCATGATGGGGAAAACTGGGAACTTGCAAGGCAGACAGGCATAAGGTGGGACATAACCATGGTTAACCAATGAGATTAATTGCTCAGGTAGAATTGATTAAATCAAGGACAAATGGGGAAGTGATTCAGGTAGTAAGAGGGAATACTTAATGACAATGACTCTTCCTGAAGTGGGCTGGGATGTTGGTTCTTGACTTCCTCAGGGTGATAGGGAACTATTTAGAATATCAGTTTTTAGGATATGGGTGCGTTTGTTTGATCTTTTGTCTTGAGGCCTGGCCCACAACAGGAGATGTCTCTCTCCCCCACAGCTGCAAAGTATCTGGGCTTCTGCACTGGCTCCTTGGATGACCTAGTCCTGTTTGACTACCTATAATGTTTCTGTCTACCTCGGTTGCTGGTAAAAAAAGCACCAGACATTAGGCAAGAATTCTTTGAGCTCGTACTCCACCATCAAAAATCTACACATCTCACCAGTTCCTAACAGATTTTCTGTCAAAACTGTCTTCTAACAACTCTTATGATAGACTCACTTCACTAAGTTTATCTGGGTCCAATATCTATCTTCTAAACTAAATATTCAAAGGAATTCAATATTATTGATCGCTGAAGTTCAATCACACTTTGAGAACTAGCTATCATCTGCTTACTGTATCTTAGGTCCTGGCCTATCTAATCTTGGTACATAGCAAGTTCTTTACTCTCCTTTGTTTTGAATAAGGATTCTGGGTGTCCATGTTGAATGATCCCTTTCCTCCTAATTATCCAGCTCACTGATATCCTAGCAAGGTCAAGTGTCTGTACCTGATCCAGCAATGCTTGATTCTATCACCCTTCTGCTGTTGGAAATAGCCTTAGGAGCAATGAGTGTGAGTATCTTTCCGGAGACTGGTAGGTGGGACAGTAGAGTGAGTTGGTATAAAGCTTCTCTGTCAAAGTCTGATCCCTAGTATGTCTTCCTGGACTTTTTTTTCCCTATTTCTCTGTTCTTTTGTTTCTCTAAGTAATATCAAAACATAATGAAAGAGACATAGATGAAGCTCTCTACTGTCAACTGTGTGTGGAGCCAGTCCTGAGGATGAGAAGAAAAGAGGAGGCAGAGAGTATATGGGATATGGTGATCCAGTCTTTGAACCAAAAGTCTCCTTTTGACAGACGTACCTTGGGTCATGAGGCAATGAAACATCTCCAGAAACCCAATATGTTGGTATCGGTTTTGGCATCCTGGGTGTGGAGATTACTGAGAACATCATCTTTTGTGGGGTAAAACCTGTCACTCTTTATGATGAAGGCACTTTCTGGTGGTCTGAACTCTTCTCCCATGTACCTTTTTCAGATATTTCGTTGTGAGATTCCAAACTCCTTTGAATCTGCACCTATTTCAGTCCACCCTTGGTACACAGTTCATACTACTATCTGGGTGAGGATGATGTTGGTAAAAACTGAGCTGAAGCATCATAACCCGACCTTGCTGAACTCAACAGCCATATGCCTACACTGGATCCTACAATGGAATCTACACTGGATTCCATAAAAAGGACTTTCTTTGTGGTTTCTAGGTACCTCAAGCCATCACCTTACCCCTATCTAAGTTTTCCACAATAGTATCTCTGAATCATTTGTTAAATGGGTTCACCATATGGTACATTTTTGACTGAGCACTAGACAAAGAATTAGACCTGAGACTTGTCATTGGGAGAGTCAAACACTTTCAGAAGCAATACTGGGTTATTACATTATGGTGTTGTGATTAGATGCACTGAACTAGATTACTATGTATTAAGTCTTAAATTTTTCTTGCTATAGTACTGTAAAAAAATAACTTAATCTGCTCTGCCCAACTATTTTCCTTTTGTAGAATATGAGCAGTGAAAATTTACAGGGATTGAACTCTGAACTTCATGCTTACTAGGCAGACACTTAAGCCATTGAGCCAAACTCCTGCCCCTATTTTTTTTTTTTTTTTGAGGCAGGCAGTTCAGGCCCCCTTACTCATGCTGTAGCCCAAGCTGGCCTTGAACTCACAATGCTCCTCCTACCTCAGCCTCCCAAGTGCTGGGATTAAAGGTGTGTGCCACCATGTGCAGCTAACAGTCAAAATTTTGACCTTAGGTTTTGTTCAGGGCCTATCCTTCAACTAGCAGTTAGCATTTTATTAGTGGCATATAGATGTTCCTTAGCAAAGAGGAACTGTGGAAACAAAATGTTTGCCTGGGTTTCTCAGTGGACTTAGGTAATGAATGGAATTTTTGGTACATAAATTGAAATATATCCTGATGAAGAAAGAAAGGAATATAACAAATACCAGAGATGTAGTGTAATTCAATTGTGGTTTTGTAGGAATTTTCTTGAGAATTGGAACAAGCTGGTATCTCAGGTGTAAATCCACTCTTTGACAGGAAGTGACTATTAATTATGTTTCATTTATCAGCTCAGTAGGGCTTTAGGGAGACAGCAATCTTTTTCAGTCAAATAAATTAATTTACTGGTCTTTAGATTCTGTACTTGCATTGCCTCTATCTTTTTTGATATGGATTGGAGATTCAAAAAGTGAGTTCTACCTTCTAAGACAGTAGGAGTTTACACATATTTGTGAAATAGGGCTGACTCATCAATGCCTGACTCTTCATCTCTTCATTCTCTCCTGGTGCTATACCTCTCAGATTTTTGTCATTCTCTCCCCAGCACCCAAATGCCAGCTTCTCAGTTTCAGAGGCTGCTTCTTTGCAGGTAGTTTTCACTGTGAACCCTCGTTTGAAAATGTAGCTACAGAAAGTTAGACCTGTCACAGCAATGGAATCAAGCTGGTGGTGGTAGATATTTGGGGCCTATTTGGGTAAGTAACTCCCTCTTCCTCACTTCTCACATCTATAAAACACAGTCCAAGATGCGTGCCACTCTTAGGCAACCAAGCTTACAAATCTCTGTGTTTCCTCTCCCTGTGTGCAATGAACACCCTTTGCTTCCCATCAGTGACAGGCTAAGTTTATTTGGCAAAAATTCACTGCATTTTGAGAGATCTCAGACTGCTTGGGCACTTGGTCTTGAGAATCAGTCCTCTTATCTCCCTGTACAAGCATCTCTTCTGTGGCTTTCATGGTAACCCAAATACTGAATACCAAGTATTGTAATCCCTTATCTAATCTTCCTTGCAATTCCAAAAGTTATATTTGTGATCCCAATGAAATACTGTTGAAATCTCAGCAAGTTAGGTCCTATCTACCACCTCCAAGGCAACCCACTGTGAAAGTCAAGACACCAAGACAAATTCAAAGTTTGGGGCAATCAAGAGGTCTTAAGCTTGACCCAAATAAGGATATATGGACAAAGGCCTTGATAGAAGACCTCTCAAAGAATTTATTATCTTGTCTAGATGGTGGTGACTTGAGAATCAGTGACAGGAAGGATGGCATGAACTACATGAGTAACTAGAGCTGGCTAGCCAGGTAGGGAGAAAAGCATCTTTTAAAATATAAGGTAATGACATGCAGAAGATTCAATATGCATAATTCATTTAAGGTAGCATTTGAATTGTTTTAGGAGGCTGTTGCATCAGTTTCTGATATCTAAACTTTTATGCCATGGGAACCCATAACCTCTTTATTTTGTACCCAGTCAACATTCCTGGAGCTGACTGGTTTTGCCATCCTGCTGCTCTAAGATCATTTACAGAGAGCACCATGAAAGGAAACAGAAGGCTGTCAGATTGGCCCCAAAGCTTACATATCAGTACCTCAGCTGGACATATTTGCATTGCTTAGAGTCAATTGGAGAGAGAAAGAATAGCATAGAACACTCAGTACATCACAGTATAAGGAAATAAGACTAATGTTGCAGCAGTTGTTCTGTCTTCAAGGAGATTCAGTCAGATTATCTCCTAAAATTTTGGAGAGGAAATAACTCTCACAGATTTCACTGGGCTACAACCACTGAGTGCTGTTGCTTTTGTCACCAGGGAAAGCAGTTCAATGGTTCTAATGAAAGTTGGGCAGCAAGTATGCAAGTCCCTTACCGTCTGACAGTCTATGTTTATCTGTAAAGCCCACCCCTTTTAAAACCAGGACAGCAATGGAATTGTCACCTGTTTAGATAAAACCCAGCATGGATTTGAGAGTGGTGATTTTGTATCCTTCTCAGAAGTTCAGAGCGTGAGTGAACTCACTGGCATGCAAAAGCCTAAGTGTACCAAGACTGGGAATGACAAAAAATGGTAAAGTAAAGCAGATGGAAAGTTGTCCTTGTGTGCGGGTTGCCTCGGAGGTCAAGAGGTGACACAGTTCTCTAGGCTGAATCGAATTGGAAACCAGAATGCTGAGATGTGTTTGAAGTCTGAAGAAGGATTCAGTAGAAACATAGCAATAGGGGGAAAGGCAGGACACTGGAAATTGTAATATGTAGCCAGGAGTGTATTTATTCTGTAAATTTCTCTAAGCAATAACTAACAAATGAAGAGAATTGTATTGAGAAATTCATGATGAAAGTAAAAATAAAATACAGTGGCAAACAAAATAAAGAAATGGAAATTCTTTGTCATAAAGTTCTTTTGCATGTGACAATAAGCTACTACTTACACAGCACAACTGTTGTACAGGCAGAGACTACTAGCCTCACTGGCAGAGCCAGACTATGTGATAACAGACCTTGGTGAGTAGGCTCACCCTGCAAAACTGCGCATTGAGTTCCATGCCCTCCATGAATTCTGGGTTCAATACAGCCAGCAAAACAAGCCTCATAATGAGGTAAGTGAGTGCGTGAAACACCCAAGATTTGGCCTGACACCTCATTTTCCCTGTCCATCTACATCTTTTATCCATTACCTCACTTTTCTTCCTCTCTTAGTTTTCTAACAGATCCTTCCCTGGTACCGTTCACCCAACAGGAGGATGCAGAAGAACTGATAGCCATAGCACAGATATGAATGCTTGAAGAGCTACCTGTGATCCAGCATGACAACCTGGATGAAGACTTCATTTCCAAATTGGCTTATGTAGATGCTAGTGATCTTGCACTGATAAATGCTTTCACTTTGGACCAGTCTTCCCAGGAGTTCATGAAGGTCTGCTATATGTGGGAAGACCATGACTTATATGGTCCAAGTGCCTTACTGATTTCATCGCTGCTAATCTGTGTCAGTTTTGATTGACCACTGACAGTCTCCTTTCCCCAGTGCTGTTCAGGGTAGCTTGTGTCCATCAGCAAGTGACTATGCTTTAATGCCCTCGATTGTCTCATTGTGGACCAAGAAGATTACATAGAAGACAAATGCCAGCCCGTATGTAATCAGGGCTATGAAAAAGCATCATTTGTTGCCTGTCTTGCATCTCTAACCTCCTCCTTCCAGTGATAGACCAGTGCCAGAGCCATTATGATGGGCAAGTAGCTGTGTTTGGCATAGACCCACAGGAGCAGGAGGACATGCAGATGTGAATAACATTCTCTGCTATCCACTGCCTTCATCTTCCCTGACCTCTGGCTCCCCTTTCTGGAATCTTTTTCTGATATGGAGCAGGATATCTTGACTCTTATGCCCTGGTCCCATCCCCTTTCCTCTGTTTGTTTATTGAAGAAAGCCCAGTACATCTTTGTTTTTCTGGTCTGGTAACTCCTTCTTCAGGTGACCACAAGCTTCATGGCTCTCTGACTTGATTTTCATGTGACATGAGACCTTTTTACCCTTTCTTTGTGTCTCTAGGGGGAGTGAAGTGAGGTGGTAAACTTAGTATTACCATCAGCCTCTCTGATGAGATCTATCCTTCCTTGACTTTTGGGTAGGTGCAGAGGCTATTGGTTCTGAGCTACTCATGAAATTTGGTATGATTGGACTAGGCCTTGGGGAACATGGGGAGATAAGAGTTACAGACATGGATACTAACTGGGTGTCAACTTTGTTGAGAAATACAATCTATTTTTTTCCTTCTTCTTCAAACCTGTTTTCCCCCACAATTTATGTATTTTATTTGATTATTTTTTGTCACTATTATTTTGAAACTATGAAACTGACTTGTAGAAGCATTTTCTGGGAATCTTCTGTAAAGATAACCATTAATTATTTTTTCTGTTGATTCACTTCCTACTCCACATTCTTATAATACACTAATAAGAATATAAAATTGCTCTTCTCAACTGGGAAAATGCTTAGAAAAGGGAGAAGTACTTAAAATCCTTCCTAATGTCTTCTGAATGCAATTCCATATTACTGATTTCACAAGATGACACTAAGAATGTAGATATTTTTCACTATTACTTTGTGACATATGCAAGTTACATTACCACTGTAGCAAGCTTTTCTTATTACAATGAGATAGTATTTTCCAAATAATGAACACATGATTATACAAAAATAAGCATTAGATAAAAGTCCATTCAAAATGAAAATTTAGTGAGCACTCATTTATCTCCATATGAAATCAAGTTTTCACCCTGAAACTAAAGTTTACAATTCAACACTTGTTAAGTTATCCTGTTTTTTAAAAAAAAAAACTATGAGTGGATATCTTAACAGACTGTCGTGTGACATAGTAGTACCTGCATGATATTTCATCATTCTGTAGGCTGAGACAGGAGGACTGCACTGAGTTCTAGGCCAGCCTGGGCCACATAGTAAGATTAAGGCCTGACTGAATTGTGTAATGAGGCCATAAATCAGTTAATTAATGAATGAATGAGTTAATCAAGAAAACACAAAAGCCTCTTTAAAATCTTCTCTGATCTCAGTATTCCTTGTTTTGTTTTAGAGAGGACATACTGAATGTAGCCAATTCAAATCTGTCTGTTTTTAAGAGGATATGTCCTTTGAAGGGAACTTTCTGAAAATACAAATATGGTGTGAGTCTACCAAAGTTTTGTATTCAAAATTTTTTTTGTGATTATTGTTTTTACTACCTGCACTATATGCAATGAATTTTGAAATGGGCTAGTACTTTTTAAATTTTCAGTTTAAAATTTATAATTTGAGAAGTAATGACTGCTATATAATGCATGTCGTGTGTTCTTCAGATGTGTTAATGTATTTTGTGATAAAGAAAAATTCATATATTTAAGTTTATAGTGTGAAAAGCAGTAATGAGAAATGAATGAGTCAAATGAAAATTGCAGTGATTTCCCTTATAGGAATCTTCCCCAAAGAGCTAAAGATACGTTGCAGTGATACATGCATACCCATGTATCTGGCATTACAAATAGAAATAGGTAAATCTTGGAAGTATCTCATATATCCATCAACCAATAAATGGACAATGAAAATATGTGTAAAACTAATAGTGAACTACTCTGCTTCTTTATAGAAGGATAAACTAGAGTCTTTTTAGGACAGGTGTTGCAGGTTGAGACTATCATGTTAGGTGGAGCAAATCCAACACTTGAATATGCATGTTTCACACATATGAGAAACTGAAAATGAAGAAAAGGTAACAGGCATAAAAGTCTGTTTTATCAGAAGTAGATCTTTCTGAAATGGGAAGTGGAGGTGGAGGGGCAGAATCTGGTGGTGCTGAAAAGAGTAAATAAAATGATCTGCTTTCTGCAGCTACCAGCTCACCAGAAGAAGGTAAATGTTCTGCGAACACGTACTAAAAGTGGGGAAGAAACCAGGAGATGGAGAAAGAGTAGCGGAAGTGGACCTGGAAAAAAAATGGTACATGTCACATAATGTAGTATCTACTCACATTGAATTTATTTAGTATGTGTTGTGAACATGATCTAAAAATAAAGGAAGAGAAAATGAGGTCAGGGGAGCTTGGCAGGGATGGAAGGGAAGAAAAGGGAAATACCAAAAAATAAGGTAAGGTAAGTATGTGTCTCACTCCATTAGGTAAATGTAAACATATGTACTGAAAGCATGTACTAATAAGTCCTAAAATAAAATCAAGTGCCACATAGAGGAGCTTATATGTAGGTAAGGAAGGCGTCTTTGGGAAGCTTCATTTCTTCAAAGAATTGAAGAATGTACAATATTAAGAAAATTTCTGGGAGAACTGTTTACACGTAAGGGTAACTCTGAGCATAAATCTGAGGTTGGAAGATACTTCAGGGTGAGAGAGTAAATTTAGATGGAGGAGGCTAATTTTACCAACATGAAAATTTGAATCACTTGAGGCTTTTGACAAGAGCAATGTGAATTGGGCTTTGAAACAATTTTTATCCTTATGGTAGCACTTTGGTTTTATTTGGTTGACTATTCCAACTCTAGGTTCCTTACTCAGAAAACAGTAGACACTGGGTGATAAATGTGAGTTATTCTTTATTATATGAGGCAGTTGATTGTTTCACTTTGAATTGAGCATCTGCCACATTTGTTGTAGGCTCAGCTCTGAGGTAGTTACAGACTGTCTCCTGTGCTGAACTGAAGTTTGCTAACTCAGAGCCTAAGCCTGGCCTATCATTAGATACATTATCAGGATAGCTCTGTAAAGGCTTTTTGGGGTGTGTGTATGAAAAATTGTTCTGTTTCCTTATTTCTATCTAGAAATTAAAGTTTGTGACAGTGTGTCAAACACACATCAGGGTGATAAAGCCACCAGAGTGGTGTGGGCCATGACAGAACACATCTATATTGATGACTTCTTCCAAATCCTGGGTGGTGTGGTCACTGTGGTGTACAATATGAACATTCATGAATTTTGAGTATGATGGAAACAAGGGCAGAACTGCTACATGTACATCAGTCTTCTTCCTGCCTGCCATAATGTGTCTTTCTCAACTCTTATGTCATTTCTTCTCCCTCTCTGAAGGCATGTATATGGCCCAGCACTGTGTGTACTATCATAAGCCCCTGCTGGAGTCAGGCACACAAGGCAGTGTGCAGGTGGTTACTCCTTTCCTTACAGAGTCTTGTAGGTCTAAAGATGACCCACCTGAGAACTCTGTCCCCATCTGGACACCCAGGAACTTCCCCAGTGTCTTCAAGCACACGCAGCATGTAATCAGCTTTGGGAAATGAAGGTAATGGAATAAACACCTTTGCAAAACCTTGGTCATCACTGAGGTACTGCAACTTCAGTTTCAGCATATCTTCTGTTCAGTCTCACTTCCTAATTTTACATCTAGCAGCCTACATGTCTACAAATTGTGCTTTAACTTTGGAACTTTTGTGTTTGAAGCATAAAATAGTAGTGAATATAAATCAGGATATATGTCTGAAATGTAAATGAGTATTTCTATGTATTACTTTGTATTATTTTACTAAGATTCCTCACCCTCTTTTTTTATTTATTGTTTTTTGTCTAATGGCACCCTAAACTGAATGCAGCATAATTTCAATTGCATATAATTTTAGCATTTTGGGAACATGAGGTAAGAGGACCACATATTAAGTCCAGGCTGGGTAACCTAGGAACTTGGACAATCTCTGCCTAAAGGTTTAAAAAAACAGAAACAAATTAAAAAAGGGGCTGGTGGTATTGCTCAGTGTAACTCATTGTGAAGATTGTGAATCAAAATAAGATTACTTTTCCCACAAAAAACCAAATCTTAACTTTGAAATTAAGCCCACAATTAGATTTCTGTAACTGTTTCCCAAGATATGTTTTTATATGTTCACAATGGGGTGTAATTCATGGTTCACTCCCAGGAGGCTTTTATTTGATGCATTACATGTTACAAGCAGCATGAATAACTGGTGCACTTGACTGTCCCACCAGGTAGTGTGACATAGTCCCCCTGGGTTGTTAACATATGGACTTGTTAACATATGATCTATCTGAAAACATATAAATGATGTCTATCACATAGAACAATGTACATCGTGTTACTGGAACAAATGAATACTTCTGGCAAGCTGGCACCCAACACTAATCCTAATTCTATTCTCCTGCCAATCAAAGAATAACATTTTTCACTAGAATTCTCAGTTCTTTGAAGCCATGTTGAAGGAGTCTGAAGGCAGAGAAAGAAAAAAGGAAGGGAAACATCCAATTCCATTTACTAATCCTCGTTTCCAAAGGTCATGAAATGTGTGTTTATAATACACAATGTTTCCTTATATTTGTGTCTGTATGTGTATGTGTACCTTTAAAAATTCTGCTAGGCTCTTATGCTGCTCACACATTGTCTAATATTCTAGGAAGATTAGAAGAAAAGGTTTTAAACAAATTTATCATGTGGACTTGAATTAAATGTCTGTAGCATCATACTCCTTATCTATGCCATGTCTATGACAGTAGTTACCTCTTAAAGGGCTACTATAAATAAGCACTTTACATTTAATACATATTTGGAATGATTCTAAACTTTATGAATACACATATGTGCTAATCCTTTACTATCAATTCCATGAGGTACAAATATTACTTTTGCTGTACATGTTCTAAAATCATTATATGAATACCACTATTAAAGATACAGGTTTGGAGGATTTTCTGAACAGAAATCCAGTAGCACAAGAAGTAATATCGAGAGTCAACAAATAATATTTTATCAATTTTTTCACCCTGATGTGTGAGTTTGACACTCCTGTATGGTAGAGGAAACAACAGTATGAAGTCAGCCCTGTGTGGTAGTTCACGCCTTTAATCCAAGCACTCGGGTGGCTGAGGTAGGAGCAGTTTTGTGAGTTTGAGGCCAGCTTGAGCTACATAGTGAGACCCTGCCTCAAAAAACCAGATGTGGGAGTTTGGCTCAGTAGCTTAAGCGCCTGTCTGATAGGTGCGAGGTTGTGAGTTTGATCCTTGGTGCCGCAAAAAAAGAAGAAAAAAAAAACAGTATGAAGTCACAATCTAGAGAATCAGAAAAAATATTGCCAGCTATTCCTTAGTATACTAAGATCAAGTATACATAAAGACCTCCAAAAATATAGATCACCCTCAAACTCACAAAACTGCTCCTATGAGCAACCACAATGTCCAGGTGCTTCTGTGAAATACAAATAACCAGTAAATAGTGAAAAAACATTCATTATCACTGACAACCAGAGAAATACAAAATAAAACTCCACTCTGGTACCATCTTAAATGGCTCTTAATAAATTCTGACAAAGGTTTAGGTAAAAGGAAGCTATTCTACATTGATGGCAATAGAAATCAGTGTGGTAGTTCCTCAAAAAATTAAAAATGCATTTTTTTAACAAAGCTATCTCCTTCATAGGTTTCTTCCCCAAAGAATAAAAATCACTCACTTACTTGTATACATGCATATCCAGGTTTATAACAGCATAATTTATAATAGGTAGTTCTTGTAAACAGTTTATGTCCATAGCAGATGAATGTGGTATTTGTACACAATTCACAAGTACAGTATCATCCAAAGAGGTGAATTTTAGGTATTTGTAGTCAGAAGGAACTTGAGAACAGAACATTAATTTAAGTTAGACCAATGACCTCACATGTGGTATTGTATGGTTTCACATATTATTATGTATGTGTGTGAGTGTGTGTAATTATAGTTACACAAATATGTATCAAAATAAAAGGTAATTGAGCCATAGATAAAAGTTGAAATACTTCCCCCATTCCATTGTTTCAAAATACATTTCAGTGTAGACATTAATTTTTTCATTTATGCTATGAATTCATCATATTTGTTATAATAACAGTGTTGTTATTTGTTACAGTCTTTTCTGCAGGAGTTTTTTGCCATATTTCTAGCACTATGGATAACCACTCCAAAAATAATCATAGTCTATGTATTAACTAGAGTTGTTTTTTTTTTTTTACTGAAAATATGTGACACTCTGTTTTTCTGTGAAAGAGGTATAATTGAAACCTGCACCTCCAGATGTTCCAAACAATTGATTAATAAGACTACGTACCTTCAGAATGCAAAAATAAAACTGTTCTTTATGCAGGTCCAAGTTTTTGCACAGGCACCCTGATTTTCAAATATGATTTTTTTTCTTTACATTGTGTTGAATCACATCTACAGTAATGCTCACACCTAAGTTTTGAAATATATATATTTGCATTATTTCTGTGTAGATCAAGATCATTGATTTTTAAATTGTGGGTGAAGGCATGGGGAGATTTCAGTAGTCATGTTTGGGAGGCTTTGGCCTTCTCTCAGAGAAACAGTTCTTGTCCTTCTTCTGTGGTTTGTATCTGTCTGTATCTGTGTCTATATACCTCTCTCTGTCTCCATGACTGCCTCTGTGTCTCAGTCCCTGACTCTGTCTCTGTCTCTGTATCTCTCTATCTCTGTATCACTCTCTCTCTCTCTTAGTGTGTGTGTGTGTATGTGTGTGTGTGAGTGTGAGATGGTGACACATGGGACTGAACAGGGGCAACATGCTGAGATATATTCCCAGATCCTTTAATTTTTCTTTTCTTTACATGCAGACAAGTTTTCTCTAACTTGCCATGGTTTTGAATTTACAATCCTCCACCCAGTTTCAGAGTAACAGAATTAGTGGTATATACCACCACACCTGGCTCACTGCTGTCCCTAATTAAAAACATTTTTGATTAAACATTGCATTAGTTAATTTGTTTGCTCTTTTTGCAGTGGGATCGATGTGAGTATGGAAATCTTTATTTAGCACCCAGTAGAAACATCAGTCTCTTTCCTATCTCCTACTTACCAGCCAGGATATCCTCATGCCTGAAACAGCAGCAGACCAGGCATACTTTTTGAATGGACCAACGTATTCACAAGCCTCTTACCATGTAGTGGGTGTGGGTATATAGGAATAACTTCCTAAAGAACATGAAGACTTGTCTAAAACCTACCTCTGAGCCTATGAAGTAATCCAACTGTTTGCATCCTTAGATTCCTGAGGGGGACACTAACTTCACTGACTGGGCACTCTTGCTGGCAGGAACCCCTTGTTTGGAGGTATTGGATGCTGTGTAGTGCAGCCTGGTGCAGTGGCAATGGCACCTTTGGGCTGGCTGTGTGATCTGGGCCAACCACCCCTGGCACACACAACATTGTGACAACACTCAGCATTTACTACATTTTCCTCCCAATCAGGGATTGCACATTTCCTGCATTTTTGGTTAAGGAAGAGTTAATTTCCAAAAACTGGGGAGTTCACTATATGCTTTAGTTTTGGCTTCTTCTCGTTCAACTTCTGTCATAGTTTGCCTAAAAATAGTCATCTTCCTGGGGTTTCCTAGAGTCAAATGGAAGTTGGGTAGGTGATAACTGAGTGGAGACTCCCATACGTCAGGTCAATATTCTCACTTTTCTATGTCCTGACTTCTTCCAGTATCTACATCTGAACTATATGTTGGCTGCTGCCAACCTGTTTGCCCAGCGGTATGGGCTCACAAGGTCTCAGGATTGAGCTGCTCTATCACATTCCTGTAATCCCTTTGGATCCCCAGATTTACTGTGAAGTCTAACATGAAGAGCCATGTTTCTGATGTGGAACATCAGAGCACTCGTTCCTCTTTTGATGAGGGTATTTTGTTGATCGTCCAAGAGTTACTGCTCTAGTTGTTTTCTGCCCATTAAGCTTCCTCATTCGTTAGTCTGCCATTGGACATCTTTTGTGTCTGACATCTACCCACGTGTCATGAGTAGGGCCTCAGCTTTCTTCTGTGTGAAGTAAAGATGGCTGGGGGACACACATTCCATCACTTCTGTCTTTTTCCCTCTGTGGAGAGCATCATAGCTTTTCATTCTTTTTCTTGCATTTTTATGAATTCATTCTTCTTTTGTCTGTTTCTTTAGGGTGTGCTTAGCTGGTGGAGAAAGGAATATAATTTCTATAGTTGTCTGTTCCCTTGATACTTTATCTTCTTGGTCTGTTCCAGTTCTCCCCTTCCTCATTTGTGTACCTTACTGTGAGTTTATTTGGTGTGCATTTTCACCTTGCTTGCGTGTCCCATTTACTGTTTGATTCTTCGTGACCCATGTTGTCTCTGCCTCCCACTATTTTGCTTCTCCTCTCAATATCTACTTTGTCTTTTTGTATCATTTTGCTTTCTAATGATCCTCTCGTATTTTCTCTGTACATTTCTGTGTGTACATCTTCCTAGGTCTTCCTTTCATATGCATTTCTCCTAAATCTGGTTCCACAAATATCCATATTTTTGCACTTGTCCTATTTTTTTGTTCAAATTTCAAGGACATAAAAAGTGCTTTGTCTGAGGGACTGTTGGCTAAAACTCTTTCCCATTGTGTGGATTTTCTTTTCACTCTGTTGGTGATTTCCTTGGAAGTGAAAAAACTCTTTCATAAAATGAGATCCCACTTGTTGATTCTTTGAAGTACTTCTCATGTGGTTTGTGTTTTGTTCATGAACTCTTTGCCTACACTTATTTCTTTAAGATTTCCACCTAACTTATATTCCAATAAATTTAGTGTGTCTATTTTAATGTTAAGGTCTTTGACCCTTTTTGAGTTTAGTTTAGTGCATGGTGATAGACATTGGTCTAGTTTCAATCTTTGGCAAGTAGAGAACCAGTTTTTCTAGTACCATTTATTAAAGAGGCTATCTTTCTTCCAGTGAATGTTTAGCCCTTTATCAAAAATAAGGTGGCTGACTGTCTTTGTAGTTGTATTGGCATCTTCTAATCTGTTCCACTGATCACTTGATCTATTTTTATTTCACCAGTACCATGCTGATTTTATCACTGTAACTTTGTAGTATAACTTCAAGTCAGGGATTGTGATGCCTCCTGACTTGCTTTTGATGCCCAAACTTGGCTTTGGTATTCTAGGTCTCTTCTGGCTCCAGAAGAATTTTAGGAATGTTTTTCTCTAGATCTGTAAGTTAGGTTAATAGTATTTTCTATCTTATTTTTTTAATTTAAACAGAAAAAAAGACATATATCACAAAGACAAAAAACGAAACAGACACACAACTAGAGTAAATGCACAACAGTAACAGTACAGGTTTACAAAACAGGATAATAGAAACTTGACAATGGTTGCAATATTGTGAATCATTATCTTTAAAATGGTTGTTTACATTAACAGATATAGATATGTAAAATTGATCTAATCATATGAGTATTAATTGTTCTTTCTCAATAATGAATACATTCAGCAGTGTGTTCATTTTAGTTATCTTACATATACATATATACAGATTTATACCTTTTCCTTTTCCCTTCCCTCTTCCCTTTTCCCTTCCCAGTTACTTTTGCTTTTCGAGCTGTTTTTTACCCTTCCATAGTATTTATCATAGATTTTGGATCATATATACTTTTAGGTTTCTTACACTAGGCAGACAATATGGTATTTACAAATGTGGGTTTGATTGATCTCACTTATGAGTATGGTCTCAAGTCATGACCATTTACTTACAAAAGTCTCAATAAAATCTTTCTTAATAGCTGAGAAGTACTCCATTGTATAAAAATACCACATCTTTTTTATCCATTCTTTGATTGATGGGCACTTGGGTTGTTTCCAACATCTGGCTATTACAAATTGTGTTGCTATAAACATGGGTGCACAGATATCACTGTGGTGTGATGTCTTCAATTCTTCTGGGAAAATGCCCAGAAGTGGGATAGCTGGGTTGAATGGGATCTCTAATCCGAACTTCTTGAGGAATCTCCACACTGACTTCCACAGTGGTTGGTCCAGTATACACTCCCACCAACAGTGGAGAAGAATTCCTTTCTCCCCACAACCCCTCCAGCATTTGTTGCTGCTTGATTTTTTTAAACTTGGCCATTCTTTCTGGAGTGAGATGGAATCTCAGTGTTGTTTTAATTTGCATTTTCCGAATGACCATTGATGTTGAACACTTTTACATATATTTATTTGCCATTTGTATTTCTTTCTCTGAAAAGTGTATATTCATCTCAGATGCCTGTTTTTGGATTGGGTCCTTGAATTTTGGGGACCTGATTTCTTTTAATTCTTTATAGGTTTTAGATAGAAGTCCTTTGTCTGATGGAGAATTGGTTAAAATATTTTCCCAATTCATGGCTTTTCCTTTTACTCTGTTGGAGATTTGCTTTGACATGCAAAAACTTTTTAGTAAGATGAGATCCCAGTTGTTGATTCTGGGAAGTGTTCCCCATGCAATTTGACTTTTGTTCATGAACTCTCTGCCTACTCCTATATAATCGAGATTTTTACCTAGTCTGTATTCTAGTAAGTTTAGTGTCTCTGTTTAAATATTCAGATATTTCATCCATTTTGACTTTATTTTAGTGCAGGGTGATAGGCATGGATTTAGTTTTAGTTTATGGCATATAGAAAGCCAGTTTTCCCAGCACCATTTGTTAAAGAGGCTATCTTTCTTCCAATGTACGTGTTTGGCCCCTTTGTCAAAGATGAGGTGGCTAAGTGTGTTTGTAGTTGTGGCTGTATCTTCTAATCTATTCCATTGATCTTCAGGTCTGTTTTGACTCCAGTACCATGCTGATGTTATCACAGTGGCTTTGTAGTATACTTTCAAGTCAGGGATTGTGATACCTCCTGCCTTCCCTTTGTTGCCCAGAATTGCCTTTGCTATTCTAGGTCTTTTCTGGTTCCAGATGAATTTCAGCAATGCTTTCTCTAGCACTGTGAGGTAGGCCAGTGGTATTTTGATTGGGATTGCATTAAATCTGTATAATAATTTTTGAAGACTGGCCACTTTCACGATATTTGTTCTTCCTATCCATGAACAGGGAATATCTTTCCTTTTTGTGAGGTGTTCTTCAATTTCCTTCTTTAGAGTAATGTAATTTTCACTGTACAGATCTTTTACTTCCTTTGTTAGATTGATTCCTAAGTATTTCATTTTTGGGGGTGTTATACTGAAGGGTGTGGTTTCCCTTATTTCTCTCTCAGAGACTTTGTTGTTTGTGTACAGGAATGCTTTGATTTTTGAGTATTCACCTTGTATCCAGCTACATTACTAAATTTAGTTATTACTTCTAGAAGTCTTCTAGTGGATATTTGGGGTCTCCCATGTAGAGTATCATATCATCTGAAAATAATGATAATTTCACTTTTTCCTTTCCTATCCTTATTCCCTTTATTTCTTTCTCTTGTCTAATTGCTCTGGCTAATATTTCCAGAGCTATATTGAATAGGAACATGGTAATGGACATCCTGGTCTTGTTTCTGATTTTAGGTTGAAAGTTTTCAGTTTTTGTCCATTTAGTAATTTGTTGGCTGTTGGTTTATGATATATGGCTTTTATCAGGTTGAGGTAGAGACCATCTATTCCAATTTTCTGTAGGGTTTTTATCATGAATGGGTGTTGGATTTTGTGAAAAGCTTTTTCTGCATCTATTGAGATGAACATGTGGTTCTTGTCCTTGGCCCTGTTGGTATGGTGTATTACATTTATTGATTTGCATATGTTGAAGAATTCTTGCATTCCTGCAATGAATCCCACTTGATCATGTTGTATAATCTTTCTGATAACTTGCTGTATTCTATTTGCCAGTATTTTATTGAGGATTTTTGCATCTATGTTCACTAGGGAGATTTGCCAGTAATTTTCTTTTTGGTTGGGTCTTTCTCTGGTTTTGTTATTAGGGTAACACTTGATTCTAGGAATGAGTTAGGGAGACTTACTTCCCTTTCACTTTCATTGAAGAGTTTGTGGAGTATTGGCATTAAGTCTTCCCTAAATTTCTTGTAGAATTCAGCAGTGAATCCATCAGGACCCGGGCTTTTTTTTGTTGGTAGTGTCCTAATTACATTTTCAATTTCATTAGCTGAAATTGGGTTATTCAGCAGCTTTACATCTTCTTGACTCAGCTTTGATAATTCATAGGTTTCTAGGAATCTGGCCATTTCTTCTGTGTTATCAAATCTATGTGAGTAAAGGTTTTCAAAGTAGGTGTTGATGATCTTCTGTATTTCCTGTAGGCCTGTAGTGATTTCACTCTTTTCATTTCTAATTGCAAGAATCTGAGTTTTCTCTTTCCTCTTCTTGATAAGGTTGGCTAGGGGTTTATCGATTTTATTTACTCTTTCAAAGAACCAACTCTTCAATTGTTTGATTCTTTGTATTGTTTTGTTAGTTTCAATTGCATTAATTTCTGCTCTAATCTTAATAATTTCCTCCCTTCTTTGTGCTTTGAACTTAACTTGCTCTTCTTTTTCAAGAAGTTTGAGGTTCAGCCTTAGGTTTTTACGTGTGTTCTTTCCGTTTTTCTGATGTGGGAGTTTAGTGCTATAAATTTCCCTCTGAGGACTGCTTTCATTGTATCCCACAGGTTCTGGTAATTTGTATTTGCATTTTCATTCAATTGTAGATATTGCTTAATTTCTTCTTTAACCTCTTCTGTGAGCCATTGGTTATTTAGGAGAGTAGTATTTAATTTTCCTGTGTTTATGCAGTTATCATAGTTTGTTTGTCATTCATTTCCAATTTTACTATACTATGGTCCGATAATATGCATGGAAATATTTCAGTTCCTATGCATGTACTTTTTTTTTTTTTTTTTTTTTTTTTTTTTTTTTTTTTTTTTTTTTTTTTTTTTTTTTTTTTTTTTTTTTTTTTTTTTTTTTTTTTTTTTTTTTTTTTTTTTTTTTTTTTTTTTTTTTTTTTTTTTTTTTTTTTTTTTTTTTTTTTTTTTTTTTTTTTTTTTTTTTTTTTTTTTTTT
>RJWM01022660.1:0-33312 GCA_004363535.1 Dasyprocta punctata
ATTTAGGTTTTCCTTTCTATTTCTATTTTGCTGTAGACAAATTTCAGTGTGAGTGGATATTAACTATTGAATTATCGAGTGTGGCATTACTTATGTGCACCTGCAGACATAACTGTGTAACTGTTCCTCTTAAGTATGCCAATGTGGGCTTGCATCAGTGTATTTTTAATCTGTTCAACCACTATTTTTATTTTTAATAAGTCGTACTTCACATGTTTTACATTAGCTTTTTACATGAATATTTATTAATCCACTAATAGAGTCTAAATTAGAAAATATACCACATTTGTTTTTTGACTAGCTATTTTGAAGGATAACAGAGCAAATTAGTCAAACTATTAGTATACACCTTTCTCTGCACTTTCATAAAGAGAACCACTCATGTAGTGCTCACTCTGCTCAATAAGGAGGGCACTTCCAGGATCACACGCCAGCTGTACCTCCACCTGATTCGCTGTACACCTCAAAGACAGTAAAGTTGCTGATTTTTATTAATTAAATTTATTTTAACTGATACGTGAAAGACAAAATTTGTATATATTAAAGTAACATGTGCTCTTTTGATTCATGTATACATTGCATATATTTAAACCACATTAAACACATCTACTTCTTCAAACATTGATCAGTTCTTTATGATAAAAACATGTAAACCTCTTCCTTCCAGCTTTTTGAGATGTGCAGCTCATCAGTGTGATCTGTGGTCATGCTGCGGTGCACAAGCTCACCAGGCCTGCTCGCTCTGCTCCCTGTAACGTGAGCCAGGGTCTTCAGATCAGCATCCCCTTCCCCGACTTTTTCAAGGTAAGCACTGTTCCACTTCCAGCTTCTACAAAACCACGTTTCATTATCCTTCATCTATAAGTGAAATCGCACAACGCTTTTCTTTCTATATTTGATTTATTTCACTTAGCATAATAATAACCATATCCATCCGTATGGACAGACATACTTTATTCTTATGTTGGCTGAATAGTATTCCACTGTGAATAGTATACCTCTATGCTGATATTTTATATCCTGACTCAGCTTTACTTTTTATTTTCTTAGCAAATATAGAGCCATAAGGAGTGCTTTATTTTAAATCTGTATTCTAGTTTTCATCCCTACTTCTCTAAAATATTTTCATTTTTGTACTTTAGAGATTTCATTTATTCCTTCTCCTTTTTGAATGAAAATATATGGAAAGAATGTATTACAATTTATAGAACTCATTCTACTAGGAAACTATATTTGAATCATAAACAGTGTTTGGTCATTACTGATAATGTAAATACCACTGCTCATTTTAAGATGAGTAGTTTATTGTATGCTATTGTATACTAGTTAATATCCAGTAAGACTATTACAATATTTAAAAATTCAGTAATATTCTCTATATGCACTCTAATAGAATAAAAATCTCATATTTTTATACTGTTAGCAAAAAATTAGAAATAAAATTCACATTTTATAATTACATCAAAAGCATAAAATACTTAAAGTATTTTACATAAAACTTGTAAAAGTTCTATTTGAAAAATTAAATAACAGTTTTGAGTACGTGAAAAATATAAATGAAGAGCTCTAATAATAAGAGGCAAATCTTCTTGAATTCATCAGAATCCCCATCAACATTTAACAATGTTTTGTTTATTTCCTTGGTTGATTTTAGTTTTGGTGGTAGCTAAAAATATAATTTTAGGATTTATGAAGAAACACAGTAGATATAAGAGAGGTGAAACAATGTAGAAAAAGAACATATTTTGAAAGACTTTCATTGCTTATAAGAATTATTACAAAACATTAGACATGAAGACAGTGTGACTTAATGTAAAGATACACATAAAGTCTAGTAGGACAAAATAGGGTCTTCCCCTACTTGAAAGACCAATGTCTTTTCAAAAGCTATGCCATGGTAAGTCAATAAGAACATTTTTAAGCAAAGAATATTGACCAAACAAACATGTGAAAAATAATGAACCTTAACCTGTCCTTCAAAATGAATTGTGAACCTAAATGTAAAAACTAAAACTATAAACCTACTGTAAAACATAGTGGCATAGCTTCATTGTTTGGGATAAGAAAATACTTTTTAGAACTCATAAAAAGATACTTGTTATTCAGAAGAGAAAACTTAGACTAAACATTATCAAAATAAAAATTCTTCTTAGTACTAAAATATTTGTAATGGATAAATGCAAAACTGACTAAGATATTTACTGTACATTTCTTAATGTGACATAAAAGAGAATATTTTATGCACACACCCTTTTGCCACCCCTGGGCACATGGTTCATTTCTGCAGATGTAAGTCTAACATTTCCCTCCAACCAGAATTTGTTAGTAGTTTTTGTTTAGATTTGTGGCTGATGAATTATCTTTTTGTTTTGTTTTGTTTTTCTTAATGTTAATTTAGTTTTCAAGGACATTTTCTCTGGATATAGAATTCTACATCGGGGTCTGTTTTGGCACTTGAAGATGGCACCCCAACTTCTTCTCACATGAGAAGTTAATCAGTCATCACTGCTTTAAATGTTCCATATGAATTGTTACGTCATGACAGTAGTTTTATACAATGTCACAATGTCATTATATTTCTAAAATTTAGACAAGTTAACATTTGTGGGAAAAATTTTAAAAGGCAGTGGCAATCTTGATTGTAAACTTGGCTGGATTGAAAAATGCCTAGGAGATTAATACAGCCCCTTTACCTTCTCAGGATTTGTATGTATATATCTGACTTGGGTTTATAGTTTTATTATTTTATGCCTAGTTGCAATTTTTATGTATTTTTCTTTCTTCAAGTTCAAACACTTCTTAAATCTGCAGAGTATTTTTTAAGTCAGATTTCACAAAGTTTTGACCATTATTCCTTTCTAAATTTTCCAGATTTAGTCCTTTCACATGTCCAGTCGTGCATATGTTAGTCCACTTCACATTGCCCTAGAGATGCCTGTGGCTGTTTTTCTCTTCGTTCTATTTGTCTGTATTTTCTAATTGAGTGATTACTACTGCTCTGTCATCAGATAATCCTTCTTATGCATGCTTTGTCCACCTAACCAATGGCTGAAGTTCTTATTTCAGATACACTTTTCAGTGAATCTCCATTTCATTTTTATTCATAGTTTTAGTTTGCTTGACAATATTCCCTTACTCCTTCAGCCCCGAACTCTCTCTGGTGATGTAAATCTTTAATCATATGAGCCTGTATAAAGTCCTTTCCTACTCATTCCAGCATATGTGTCAAGATCTTTTTTTAATGTCTACATTTTCTTGATTGTGAATGATTTTTCTTAATGCTTTTCAGTGCCTTTAAATCTGAAGTTATATTGAGCACTCTGGATGACAATAAATCTGATATATTTGTTTTCATTTATACAATACTATGTTTCTGAAAGGTTATAAATAGTTGATGGACTAATCAATTCTTGTATGCTTTACTATATATTTTGTTAAGGCTAATCAGTCTCGGTATGTTGTATCAGCACCGTCATTTAATTTTAGGTGCTTTTTAATCTCTTTTTTAATTTCACCTGTGACTCATTAGTAAGATTTTTTTAATTTCTATGTGTTCATGGAGTTTTTGTGGTTTCTTTTGCCATTAATTTCCAATTACATAGCACTATGTTCAGATAATATGCATGGGGTAATTTCAGTTATTTTGCATTTACTTAAGTGTGTGGTCTATTTTGGAGACCATCTCACATTTCCCTAAGAAGAATGTGCATTCTGATGTCATAGGGTGGAACACTCTGCAGACATCTACTAAGTCTGTTTTTTCACAGATTTGGTTCAGATCTGGTATTTCTATTTTTTGTCTAGCTGATCTATTTGTCAGAGTGGGGTAGTAAGGTTCCCCATTACATCCTTGTTAGTGTTTATTCGATTTTTCATGTTCATTAGTATTTGTTTTATATACTTGTGTGCACTGTATTTGGTGCATATATATTTATAATTGTTGTTTCTTCTTCGAGCTTTAACATGTCATGACCTTCTTTATCTATGGGACCCAATGAAAGCAGTCCTAAGAAGGAAATTAATAGTAGTGAATTCGTAGGAAAACAGAACAGTTCAAATAAACAACCTAACACTGAACATTAAACTTCTAAATAAAGAAGAACAAGTCAAGCCCAAAGATAGTACAAAGGGGGACATTATAATGATCAAAGCAGAAATTAATCCAATTGAGACTAAGAAAACAAAACAAAAAATAAATGAATTGATGAGTTGGTTCTTTGAAATATTAAATAAAATTGACAAACCTTTAGCCAACCTCATCAAAAAAGAAAAGAAAGGACTCAAATTCATGCAGCTAAGAATGAAAAGGGTGAAATCACAACAGATCTTTTGGAAATTCAGAAGATTATCAATACCTGCTTTGAGAAACTGTACTCAAGATGGAAAACACAGAAGAATTGAACAGGTTCCTAGACACATACGAATTACTAAAGTTGAATCAAGAAGATACAAAAATTCTAAGTAATCAAATATCAATCAATGAAATTGAAAATACAATTAAAAACTTACCACAAAGAAAAGTCTAGGTCCTGATGAATTCACTGCTAAATTCCACAAGAAATTTAGTGAAGATCTAATGCTATTACTCATCAAACTCTTTAATGAAACTGAAATGGAATCAATATTCCCTTAGAAGCAAGTATTACCCTGATACCAAAATCTAAGAAAGACCCAATCAAAAAAGAGGCCAATCTCACTAATGAACATACATACAAAAATTCTCAGTAAGGCTAATCAATTTCAGCTTTTATGCTTAGTTGTGGAGCAGAGCAATACTTTCTTTAGGCCATGGTTTTTAAAATGTGACCTTTTTAGCTTTTCAGCTAATGCTAGAAACACATCCATCTTAGCTGGGGTTAAATTCTAATATTGCTGGGCAATCCAGATCCTTAGAAACTATTTAGTTCTCAAGCACACAGAAGCTGTACTCTGGCCAAATGAAACTACACATATCATATTTGCTGCTGAGATATTTGCCATGATACAGAGAGGAACCAAGTCAACAATGTTAGGGGCTCATCCCATCTCTATCTCCCTTCCACTCAGATCTTAGTACTTCAAATCTAGTCTGCACCAGTGGCTTTAGTGATCTGTACTCTAAACTCACTGAACTGAGTGAGACATGCATATTCTTGTCTCCAGCACCTTCTTGTTCACAAATCTGCCCCGCAAAGGCAGCATGAGTCAGTGTGAGCACCCCAAGTGTCTCAAGGGCGTGGTTCTGCACTATTTGTTGTCTAATGCCTGAACATTGGTGCTGTCTTCACTTTTGTTTAGTTTTTTTATTGTCTACACAAAAAAAGCAAGTCCAGTTTCACTGAATTCATCATGATCAGAAATGCAAAGCGATTTTATCTAATTTTGCTATCAAGGTGATACTGATTTATGTACTACTTAAAACTTAATCTTCAATCTACTTTTAATTTTATAACTCATTATAGGTTGGTTTCTCTAGTGGTTATTGTTATGATTTTTGTGTCACAGATTGAACCCTGGTCCTCCCACGTGCTGTGCCTGCATTTTATCACTGAGCTATATCCCTATCCTGGTTATTATTCTTTACAGATTTTAAATATATTTTGAAGGAATTTGTGCTACTGTATTGGTTAGCTTTCTTGAGAGGAACAGAAATATATAATTTCTTAGGTCAGCTTCCAGGATCAAAGTTGGGATAGTCCACAGTGGCCACCTGCCCACTGAAGAGCCAGAGGATTCAGCACCTGTCTCAATCCAAAATGCTAGAAGCTACAATACAAGAGAGATCAAGGGAACAGTGCCAGTCTGAAGGTCTAAACTGGGAGCTCCCCGGAGAAGCACCAGTAAGAGTCCAGGTTAAATGACTAAGGAAGCTGCACTCTGATATCCACAGGTGATGACACCAGTGAAAGAAGCACCCCCTCATGCAGAATGGAACATTCCAAACGCAGGTTAAATTGCCTCTTTTTTCTTTTTTCTTCCATCTAGGTTGCAAGTCTATTGGATAGTGCCGCTTGCACTTAGAGGGAGGGTCCTCCTCTTCAGTTAACAGCGTTCATGCCAGTCATCTCTGAAAACAACCCCCAAAGATACCCAGAAATGTGCTTTACTAACATGTTAGGCATTTGTTAACCCAGCCAGGTTTACAGTCAAGACTAACCATCACTGTTACGGAAAATCTTTTTCCAAAAATGTTCAGTCTGCCTAAATTTTAGAAATTATAATGACAACACTGCATAAAGCTACTTCTTTATGTCATATAGATTCAAAAAAAATCATGAACTAAGCAGTTCGTGATAGACATTAATAAGTTTATTTTTTTGTGAAGTATACACAAATAGAAAAATGCACACAGTTAGAAATTCCAATTCTGCTAGGTGGTTTTTCTAAAAAATACACCCATAAGCAATGCTCATTCTCTACAGTGTCGCCTTTAAAAAGCATTGGATGCCAACGGTTCACCCTGTTTTACTTCCTGGGGCTTGTCTCCTATTTAACACAAGCATTTTGAAATCTCTCCCAGCACATTGCAACAATGCCATCTCAACTGGAAAACTTCTCACACAAAAATAGTATTAAAACTTTAAGGAACTTTAAAATGTTTTCAAATATGTTGTCCAACATACACAAATCAATAAATATAATGCACCTTATTAACAGAGCAAAAGACAAAATCACATGATCATCTCAGTAGATGCAGGAGAAGCTTTTGATAAAGTCCAACACTCATTCATGGTAAAAACTCCAGAGAGAATCAGAATAGACGGTCTTCACCTCAATCTGATAAAAGTGATCTATGACACACCAGCAGCTTAAGCACACTAAATGGTCAAATCTGAAAGCTTTCACTCTAAAATCAGAAACAAGACAAGGAGATGTCCACTATCACCACTCCTATTCAATATAGTCCTGGGAACATTAGCCAGAGCAATTAGACAAGAGAGAGAAATAAAATGAATAAAGATAGGAAAGAAAGAAGTTAAATTATCACTATTCACAGACAACTTTATACTCTACATAGCAGAACCCCAAAACTCCACCAACAGACTTCTAGACTTCATAAGCAAATTTAGCAGCATAGCTGGGTACAAAGTCAATACTCAAAAGTCAATAGCATTCCTGTACACAAACAACAAAATCACTGAGGGAGAAAAGTAGGGAAATAAGACCCATCACAGTAACATAAAAAAAAAAAAAAAAAAGAAATACCTTGGAATCTATCTAACAAGGAAGCAAAAGTTCTATACATTGAAAATTATGGTACTCAAAAAAAGAAATTGAAGAGAAGTTCAGAATATGGGAAGATATACCTTGATTATGGATAGAAAGAACTAACATTGCAAAAATGGCCATGCTCCCAAAAATGTATACAGATTTAATACAATCCTGATCAAAGTACTATTAGCAAACCTCACAGATGTAGAAAAAACGTTCATAAAATTCACATGGAACCAAAGAAGACCTAGAATAGCAAAGGCAATCCTGGGCAACAAAGGCAAGGCAGGAGGCATCGCAATCCCTGACTTGAAATTAGACTACAAAGCTGCTATAATAAAATCAGCACGGTACTGGCAAAAACAGACAAACAAACAAACCAAAAAACAATGGAAAGAAATCATAGATACAAACACAACTACAAACACACACAGCCACCTTATCTTTGGCAAAGGGGCCAAACATGTTCGCTGGAAGAAAGATAGCCTCTTTAATAAGTGGTGCTGGAAAAACTGACTTTCTATATGTCAAAGACTTAAACTGGACCCGTGCCTATCACAATGCACTAAACTAAAGTCAAAATGGATCAAAGATCTAAATACTAAGACAGAAACACTAAACCCACTGGAAGACAAAGTAGGTAGAAATCTCGAGGACATGGGATAAAACTGCACAGGAATTACTTCAAAGAATCAACAACAGGGATCTCCTCATATTAAAAAGTTTTTGCACATTGAAAGAAATCACCAACAGAGTGAAAAGAAAACCCATGGATTGGGAAAGAGATTTTTCTGTTCCCTCAGACAAAGGATTTTTATCTAGAAAGCATAAAGAATTGAAAAATGAGGACCACCAACTTCAAGGACTCAATCCTAAAATGGGGATCTGAAATGAATACCCACTTTTCAGATGAAGAAATACAAATGGCAAATAAATGTATGAAAAAATATTCAACATCATTGGTTATCTGAGAAATTCCAATTAAAGCAACACTGAGGTATCATCTCATTCCAAAAAGAATGGCTAACAAGAAATTAACCAATAGCAAATGCCGTAGAGGCTGTGGGGTAAAAGAAACATTTCTACATTGCTGGGGGGAGAGTAGACTGGTACAACCACTGTGGAAATTTGTATGGAGATTCCTCAGAATACTAATATTAGAGTTCCCATTCTACCTAACTATTCCTCTTCTGGGTATTTTCCCAGAAGAACTGAAAGCATCACACCACAGCAATATATGTGCACCCATATTTACAGCAGTACAATTTGTAGTAGCTAAATCTTGGAAACACCCCAATGTCCATCAACTGAGGAATGGGTAAAAAAGGCATGGTAATTTTATACAATGAAACACTACTCAGTCATAAAGAACAATGAACTTGAGGCTTTTATAGGTAAATGGATGCAATTAGAAACCTACTCATAAGTGAAATTAATCAGACTTGCATGTGTAAATACCATATTGTCTCGCTAGTGTAAGAAACTGAAAGAATAAATAAGATCCAAAAGTTACAATAGATGTAGTAAAAGGGAAAGAAACTGCTCAAAGAGAAATTATATCATTTGATCAATCTTGCATCCCTGTGTCTGGTAGCCTGAGCAATTACTTTGAGGATAATGATATGCAATGTAACAATCATTGCTAAATTCCTAGCATCTTGTTTTGAATCGCCATTGTTTTTTGTTATTGTTGTCATCATCATCATTTTGATTTTGTTGTTGTTTTTAATTATTTGCTTGCTTATTGATTTTTCCTTTTTATCTTTAAAATAAAAAATATAATGTGAATCGGTCAATAGATTTCCTTTCTTTCTTTTTTTCTTTTTGGTACTGGGAATCAAACTCAGAATTTTGCTTGCCAGGCAGGTGCTGTGCCAATAAGCTATACCCTTAGCCCAGATGTTTATAATAAAATGTCATTTTTAACTTATTATTCATAAATTACTGTCAAACTTACTGGATTTATTCACTTTGTGTAGCAAACTGCCTGCAAGCGATATTAATCTTAACATTTTTCTGCAAGCAAGTTCACTTAATCCTTTGTGTGCCTTTTTGTGTTTTCAGCTTTTTATTCTCATGTCAAATATCCTTCAAAGACACCACTGCTTTTCTCCACTACAGTTTGGACATTATGTATTTGAGTTGTTTTCACTTTTCTGGGACACAATACTGGTACCCACGGGAAGAGAGAGCCACTCTGGCTCCAAGGGCGGAACAGCATGGCAGAAGTCTGGGTGAAAGAAAGCCACTTACATTTTGGCCTCTGTAAAGCAGAGAGAAGGGAGGGGAGAGAGTGCGTTCTCTCAGGTCATGCCTCTAGAGATCTGGTCCCTCTGATCAGGCGCTGACTCCCAGCAGCACTCTCAGCATCCAAACTCGGGAGTGGAAACGCACCCAAGGATACAGTGCTTCGCGTCATAACAGCCTCCCCAAAGCCCACAAGGCCCCCCGGCGGGCACGTGAGGTCTTCGCGGCACGTTCTAGATCTCACCCACAGCGACACGCAAAGGGTCTGAAGACTTTCTAGTTTATCAGTTCTCCAAACCTTTGTTTGATAAACTAACAGTCCTATTGTATCTCACTTTGGAAAGGTATTCCCCGCAAAGACAAAGTCTACCAGCTTTGAAGAAAGAAACCATCTTCTCATCTTCACGCACTGCACCGCTGTCTTATTCTGGCTTCCAGCCAACTACAAAGCCTCCCTCCATACTGTATTTAAAATTTATATATCTATGACTTAATTTCCTATGATAACCCTAATTTTTAACTTTGAAACTATATATATGTAAATATATCTCAAGCATATATTAAAAATAGAATGAATATGTAAAGATGTAAACATAAAATATGGGAAAAGTATAATGCAAAAATCTCAGCAAGAAGGAAAAAATTGAAAAATTTGTCAGAGCATTTAAGATGGCAATTGAAGTCCGCACTCTTACAAATATTTCAAAACATACTAAATTTTTCAACTAAAACATGATGCTTTAGACAATACCTACATTTTATTACTTGTGCCTAAATTTAGAAAAGTGGAGGTCATTCCAACCTACACGATGAAATTGAGCATAACAGGAGCTGTGCTCAAAATACAGTATGACATATTGCATTTATTGATTTGCATATGTTGAACCATCGCTGCATTCCTGGGATGAATCCCACTTGATCATGGTATAGAATCTTCCTGATGACTTGCTGTATTCTATTTGCCAGAATTTATTGAGAATTTTTGCATCTATGTTCATTAGGGAGATTGCCCTGTAATTTTTTTTTTTTTTTGGTTGGGTCTTTCTCTGGTTTTGGTATTAGGGTAATACTTGCTTCTAGAAATGAGTCAGGAAGAATTGCTTCCCTTTCCATTTCATTGAAGAGTTTGAGGAGTGTTGGCATTAAGTTTTCCCTAAATTTCTTGTAGAATTCAGCAGTGAATCCATCAGGACCTGGGCTTTTCTTTGTTGGTAAAATTCTAATTACATTTTCAATTTCATTAGCTGAAATTGGGCTATTCAGCAGCTTTACATCTTCTTGATTCAGCTTTGGTAATTCATAGGTTTCTAGGAATCTGTCCATTTCTTCTGTGTTATCAAATCTATGTGAGTAAAGGTTTTCAAAGTAGGTGTTGATGATCTTCTCTATTTCTACAGGGTCTGTAGTGATTTCACCCTTTTCATTTCTTATTGCATGGATCTGAGTTTTTTCTTTCCTCTTTTTGATAATGTTGACTAGGGTTTATCAGTTTTATTTATTCTTTCAAAGAACCAATTCTTCAATACATTAATTCTTTGTATTGTTTTCTTAGTTTAAATTGCATTAATTTTTGCTCTGATCTTGATAATTTCCTGCCTTCTTTGGGCTTCGGACTTTCCTTGCTCTTCTTTTTCTAGAAGTTTGAGGTGCATCATTAGGTTGTTTATGTGTATTGTTTCCGTTTTTCTGATGTGGAAGTTTAGTGCTATAAATTTCCCTCTGAGGACTGCTTTCATTGTGTCAACAGGGCCAAGGAAAAGAATCACATGATCATCTCAATAGATGCAGAAAAAGCTTTTAACAAAATCCAAAACTTATTCATGATAAAAACCATACAGAGAATTGGAATAGATTGTCTCTACCTCAACCCAATTAAAGCCATGTATCATATACCAACAACCAGCATCTTACTAAATGAAGAAAAACTGAAAACATTCAATCTAAAATCAGGAACAAGACTAGGATGTCCATTATCACCACTCTTATTCAATATAGTTCTGGAAATACTAGCCAGAGCAATTAGACAAGAGAAAGAAATAAAAAGAATAAGGATAGGAAAGGAATAAGTGAAAGTATCATTATTTGCAGATGATATGATACTCTACATAGAAGACCCCCAAAAATCCATTGAAAAACTTCTAGATGTAATAACCAAATTCAGTAATGTAGCTAGATACAAGGTCAACTCTCAAAAATCAATAGCATTCTTGTATACAAACAACAAACTCACTGAAAGAGAAATAAGGGAAACCACACCCATCAATATCCAAAAAAATGAAATATTTAGGAATCAGCCTAACAAAGGAAGTAAAAGATCTACACAGTGAAAATTACACAACTCTGAGAAAGAAAACTGAAGAGGATTTCAGAAAATGGAAAGATATTCCCTGTTCATGGATAGGAAGAACAAACATCATGAAAATGGCCATTCTCCCAAAGTTATTATACAGATTTAATGCAATCTCAATCAAAATACCTCTTGCCTACCTCACAGAACTAGAGAAATCATTCCTGAAATGCATCTGAACCAGAACAGACCTAGAATAGCAAAGGCAATTCTGGGCAACAAAGGTAAGGCAGGAAGCATCACAATCCCTGACTTGAAACTATATTACAAAGCTACTGTGATAGAATCAGCATGGTACTGGAGTCAAAACAGACCTGAAGATCAATGGAATAGATTAGAAGACACAGCCACAACTACAAACACACTTAGCAAACTCATCTTTGACAAAGAGACCAAACATGTACATTGGAAGAAAGATAGCGTCTTTAACAAATGGTGCTGGAAAAACTGGCTTTCCATATGCTGTAAACTAAAACTAGATCCATGTCTATTGCCATGCACTAAAACAAATTCAAAATGGATCAAAGATCTGAATATTAAAACAGAGACACTAAACTTACTAAACGACAGAGTAGGAGAAAATCTTGATGACATAGGAGTAGGCAGAGTTTATGAACAAAAATCAATCTGCACAGGAAATACTTCCCAGAATCAACAACTGGGTTCTCATCTTATTAAAAAGTTTTCACATGTCAAAAGAAACCTCCAACAGAGTGAAAAGAAAACCCACAAATTGGGAAAATATCTTAGCCAATTGTCCCTCAGACAAAGGACTTTTATCTAAAGCATATAAAGAATTAAAAAAAAAAATCAGGCCCCTAAAATTCAAGGACCCAATCCAAAAATGGGCATCTGAGATGAATACACACTTCTCACATGAAGAAATAAAAATGGCAAATAAATATATGAAAAAATTTTCAACATCGATGGTCATTCGGGAAATGCAAATTAAAACAACACTGCAATTCCATCTCATTCGTGAAAGAATGTCCAAGATCAAGAAATCAACCAATAACAAATGCTGGAGAGGCTGTGGGGAAAAAGGAACTCTTCTCCACTGTTGGTGGAAGTGTAGATTGGTGTAACCACTGTGGAAATCAGTGTGGAGATTATTCAAGAAGCTAGGATTGAGATTTCTTTTGATCCAGCTATCCCACTTCTGGGCATTTTCCCAGAAGAATTCAAAACATCATACCACAGTGATATTTGTGCACCCATGTTCATAGCAACCCAATTTGTAATAGCCAAATCTTGGAAACAGTGCAAGTGCCCATCAATACAAGAATGGATAAAAAAGATGTGGTATTTCTATACAATGGAGTACTACTCAGCTATCAAGGAAGATTGCATCAAGGCTTTTATAAGTAAGTGAACATGACTTGAGACCATACTCATAAGTGAGATAAATGAAACCCACATGTGTAAATACTGTATTGTCTCCCTAGTGTAAGAAACTGAAACATTATATATGATCCAATATCTACAATAAATACTGTGTAAGGGTAAGAAACCGCTCAAAGAGCAAAAGTAATTAGGAAAGGGAAAAGGAGGAAAGAAGGGGGAATAGGAAAAAGACATAAATCTATATGTATATGCAAGGTAGCTAAAATGACTATACTGCTGAATGTATTAGTTATTGAGAAAGAACAGTTAATACTCACATAATTAGATCAATTTTACATGTCTATATCTGTTAATGTAAACAACCGTGTTGAAGGTAACGATACGCAATATTGCAACCATGGTCAAGTTCCGATCATTTTGTTTTGTAAACCCATAATATTACTGTTTTGGATTTGCTGTTGTCATTTGTTTGTCTCTTTTGCTTTTTGTCTTTCTTTTCTGTGTCTTTTTTCTCTTAAATAAAAAAACACAGTATGATGATATAAAACTGCAAAGTCATTAAAATTACGAAGTAAATATTGATTATTTGATTCTAGCAAGTATAATAAAAATACATTCCAACTTTACTAAAAATTTATTCTGTATAAATTGATATTGAACATAAAAACAAAAGAAAGTTCAGAAAGGAAAGCTGCATATTTCTTTCACATAGAAAAGAAACACAGAGGTCTCCAGCAATAAAATTTGGAGAGGATATAAAAAAGTCATCAGGTCTTGCTACGGGGTTAAGATAGCCAGGTTCAATTGTGTAAGTTCCAAGAGGAGGGAAAGAGAGAGGCAGGAGCAGAGGGAGAAACACATTCACACACATGCAGACAGTAAAGAGAGAGCGAGGGAGAGACAATGAGTAATGCCACACCCCGAATCCCCGGACCACACTCTAGATCCAGTCACCTCTGAGGAAACCCTACTTCCACTGAAGGAGGCTTTGGGGGCATCGAGACACAAGTCATAACAAGTCCATTATCCTTTTTAAAGTGTTTTAGAGGTCACACGTGAGATCCATTTTTCTTATTTATTTATTTTATGCTTGGGATTCATGCATGCCAGGCAAGCAGTCCACCATGCAGCTGCATCTCTCACCCGGCACGTGAAATTTCTCCTTCTATTGCCTCACAGCTAGTCATATATCTAAGTTTTTGAGGAGTATCTGTTGTAAAAAAGCTCTGTTTCCATCTAAAATTCAGAATTGCATAATATTTTTCCATCTTAACGATAGGAGTTAATTGTGTTCAGTGCCCAATTGTAATCCTAGCATGCTGAGATGATAAGGCAGAAAGATTGTAGGTTTAAACACATTCTGGGAAACTCTGTGACCTAACAAGATCTTGTCTCAAAATAAAAATGAAAATCAAACAAGGAGTGGAGCTGTAGATCTGTGCAAAAGACCTGAGTTCAATCCCCAGTACCAAGTGCATGGGTGCATGCACATGCACGCGCGCACACACACACACACAGAACCCAAAAATGGGGCTGGCAATGTAGCTCAGTGATAGAGCATTTCCATGTACAAGTTCCTGGTTTCTATCTCTGCACAAAAAGAAAAAGCAAATAAAACCCACCCCAAACACCCAACAAACTGATGATAATGATGACGATGATGATGATGATGAAGATATAAGAGAAAGGCATCTACAGATGTTTCAACATCAGAAAATCTGTCACTGCTATTTCTATTAAAGGACGCAGTCCTGTAGAAGGAAATGCAAAGCACGAGTAGAAGCTAACCTCTACTTTTGTTATTGAAAACAAAGTAGAATACAATTTATCTAGCAGACAAAAATTAGTTTTAAAATATATGTGAAACATTACTAATAGAGAAATTTTAGACAACAAATATAATGAATATATATTTGTAAGTACACACGCAATAGGATGGTGTAATTTATCATCATGGCTCATGAAACTAATGCAATTACATTTGATTATAACTACAGGGAATCAGAAATTTAAAAGGTCTCATCAATAATTAATTATTTTAATAAGAAAATTATTAGGTACCACATATCCAGTATGAGTTACATGTTAGGAATAAAATCATAAATATAATTTATCTCTATTTTTAAAGAGCTATGCATAATTTTATTTGGAAGTTGGGGTTAAGGAAGAAAACAATTACAAAACAAAATAATGCACACTAAAATTGAAGAAAGCACAAAATTCTAAGGGACAGAAATGTGATTCTTTTAATCCAGACATGTAGAAATAAATCAATCAAGTAATACCTCTTGGAGATGTTGACGTGTTAACTGAATTTTGGAGAACTGCTAAGAGTTAATCAATGAAAAGAAGAACTTATGCATTTTATGCAGTGAAAATTTTTCTTCAGAGGCACAGAGATGAAACAGTGCATGCTACTTTCAGCAAAATGCTAAGAAAACAGCAAAGATTGAGAGACAGTATGAGAGAAGGAAATGGGCCAGAGTGTTATGCAAAGAGCATCATGGTGTTCTACATGTCATCTGGAAATGTTTATGCATTGATATGCATGATTTGGCAAAATGTCATGAGATCCCAGTCTTTAAGTTCTAGAAGCTGAGCTTCCAAATCTTACTAGTCAGCATTGTTTACAAGAATTATTTATTGAGCTCCTAAATTTTTTCCACAGTTCTTTGTTGATGGAGGGTATGAGACAGTATGGTAATTCCCAGATAAAATATCTGGCATGCAGGTAGAGTTCATAGCAAATATTCCATTTGGAGAGTCAGTAAACAGAAATTTATAAGGGAGCTTTACTAAAGACGCCATTGTGATATATATATATTTAAATAGACTATGGGAAGTGGGGAGAACAACATGATTCACACACAGCACCGGCTGATGTTGAGAAGGCACTGACGCGGTTTCCTCAGCCTCTCGCAAACCTGCGGGTCCTGCGCCGTCAAACTCTGAGCTGTAAACGCGAACGCTTTGCCTCCAACTTTGGCAGCACCACTCCTCTGCTTCTTCTTTACATTCTAGCTTTGTTACGGGTTTCCGACTGGGACCTCTAAACGATTGGGCGTTTCCTTCATGCCTGCTTTTCAATATTAACCTTCAGGCTATCAAATTTCCTAAATGAAGTAGCACAAAATACCCTTAGGTTATCAAATTGCCTAAATTATTCACCATGAACTATAAATAAACAATCAGATTTCAGACATGATTGCATCCGCTCTGAGGCACGCGGAGGGAGTCAGCCCTGCATGCTTTATAAGGTGTTGGAAAATATCGCATAGGATTCCTCACGTGGGCATCACTCCGGCTAAATGAGAAGTAAAAGCTTTTGCCCCTTAATGGAGCCTCTAAATCCAGCATAAGGGCAGAAAATGCTTTTTCATATTAACTGGTGTAATGGGCAGGACTGTGACTATAGCTGTAGCTGAACTGTATCGATTTGTTTCTTTTCTTTTCTTTTTTCTTCTTTCTTTTCATTTCCATTACTGGGGCTTGAATGTAGGGTCCTCACAATGACTTACATCCCCAATCCTTTTAAAATACGTAATTTACTTTAAGACAGAGTTTCATTAATTCATTAAGTTCCTCAGGCTGGGCTCAAACTTGTAATCCTCTCGCCTCACCTTTCCAGTGCCATGAATTACAGACATGTGTCACCAGGCCACGGTCTGACTTGTCCTTTATTGTGAAAGTCCTTGCTGTGGACTGAATGGTGCCTAGGTCCACCCCCTGCCTCCGACACCCGCATTGAAACGTCCACTGAAGTACTAACCTCCAGTGTGACTGGTGGAAGGCAGGGCCCTTGGGGCGGTAACTGAGGGAGGACGATGTGCAAAGGAAGAGAAGAGTGACCAGGAAGCCCCACACACTTTGCCGCAGGATTTGGTTATGGAAGCACAAGCAGGTGAATGTAGAACTCTTCTGTGAGGGCCTGAGAAGATCTGAAGAAAATATTTTTGAATGCTTCTGCAGAGACACACAAGGTAACCTACATAAAAAGAATCACTTGAGCTTACTGGGTCATTACAGTAGACAGCTTCCAGGATGACTCCAGTAATCTCGCAACCCAGTGCTCACACCCTCCTGTAATCCTCAGACCCTTGAGAGTGGACTGACCTAGTCTGGTGAAAAGAAGATGACAGAAAAAAGAAGAAGACCTGTTTTTCTTACTTTTGTCATATTTAACAAATCAAAATTCACAATGTTGAGTTAAATTTAAATTTCAGATGGCATTTTTTGAAGTAGTAGCATGTCCCCCCTCATAATATTCAAAAGATTCTTATGCTGAAAATATTTATCAAAAGATTAAATTTAGCTAGGCATCTTGTATTTTATCTGACCAATCTATACCACACTGGAATCACCAGAAAGTGAAGGAGATCAGGGAATGCTACTTCCAAAACTGTGTTATAAAAGCCTGCCGCAGCTTTCATCTCGGACAGGGTGTATTTTCTTATTCTCTCTGAGGAAATCTACTGCCCTCTGGAGAGGCTACTTCAGTAAGGAACGGAATTCCTTCAAAGTCTGTCTTTGATCAACAGACACCTAGAAGTTGAGCTGTGACCACAGTCCCAAGAGAGCTTGAAAATTGCCATGTGCCTCTGCAGCCTTCAGAGGACGGTCCCTCTGGCTGACACCTTGATTACTATTTTTTTTTTTTTTTTTTTTTTTGCAGCACTGGGGATTGAACTCACAGCCTCGCACCTGCCAGACAGGCACTTAAGCCACTAAGACAAACTCGCAGCCCTAGTTTTTTGAGGCAGGGTCACACTGGGTAGCTCAGGTCGGCCTTGCGCTGGTGTTGTAGCCCAAGCCGGCCTCGAACTCACAACGCTCCACCTACCTCAGCCTCCCGAGTGGATTATTATCTTCTTGATATCTCCAGAAACTCCATGGAGCTCTGCTCAGATTCCTCACCCACAGAAACCATGAGACAATTCATGTTTATTGTTCCTCACCCCTATGATTAGAGTCATGCTTTATGTACCAGTTGATAACAAGTCCAGTCATTGGCTACTCCCACGGTAGTCAGTTATCTTTTTTTTTTTTTCCTGGATACCATGGGAGGCCCCGAGGTGGCCACATGGGCACCCTTACCCTGCCTCCTGAGTATGACAAGCCCTTACTGGGATGTCACTCTGTGGTCCAGTCCTGCTCCTTTTACAAGGTTCTAAACTCAAGAATGGTGTAGCATAGGTCCTGATAATCACCTCACATATGAACCTTTCTCTCTGTGTGTGCTTGACCCTATAGTGTCTGTCTTGTACTTTAAATGGTCTTATTGCATTTAAACTACACTTCAATTTCACAGCTTTTCTTAGTTCTTTCACAATTTCCAAATGTTTGGCCAAGCACTGTGACTGGCATGCAGTAGGTGCCACCAAAGAATTGGTAAGTAGAAAGGATTAGAGTAAACACTAAATAAATTCACTTTGGGTTATTATGTGTGGCAAAACCTGACATAAAAAATGAAAACACCTTGAAAGATAAAAAAAAAATTCATTAATTGGAGAGCCTTCTGGAATTATAGGTTCAGGAGCTCTTTAAAGCAAGAACATTGGATGGAGAAAAAGAATACAAGAAGGGAGGATTGTTTGTAAGAAAGCTGCATTGCAGTGGTGATGTGGCCTCGAGCAAATTATTTAAATTGTCTCTACCCAAGTTTCTCCACCCACAAAGCTGAGTGAAAAGGAAAACATGTATTAATGTGCTTAGAACAGTACATAGAGTTGGCTACACCAGTATTTCTGTTTAATAAATATTCCTACAATAAGCATAGCTTTCTTATAAAGAACATTAGAAGCATGAACTGTTAGGAAGTAAACCAGTGCAACGAAATGTGCTACCAGGCACTTGCTCTGTGTGGAGAACATGGTGATAATCTCTAGGCATTAACTCCACTTTTTTTTACTCTTTGCAAAGGGAGGGACACATAGGTGATCTGACAGACAGTAATAAAATGACGATGCTCAAATTATGGTAAGATTATGACTCAGTAAACCCATTGCAAATTGAAAATTTCATGAGTAAAATATATTTAGTACATGTTGCCTATGGAACATCACAGTTTAGCCTATGAATACATGTTTAGGACTTTGACAGCAATGTGAGAGAATATCTCAGTACAAAATGTTATTCTAGAATAATAACAAAATTCAAATTTGAGTACAGTTCCTGTTAAATGTGTTGTTTTTCATCATAATAAAGCAAAAAAAAAATACAAACCTATAAACTTTAGCTGGAACCATAATTAAGTCAGGATCATCTGTAATTTGTTCAAAGTCACAGCACAAAATGTTGGTGCTAAAGCTTGGCCCCGTGTGATGAATATTCAGAGCCTGCACCGTGAGCTCCTGCACTGCCCTCTTCCTCAGTGGTTGCCAGTTTTTAATCCAGAAGGCTAGCCCAGCGTTAGCTCATGAGATGTTGCTCTGGATATAAAGTAGAGGTCAGTACTCTTTAGAATCATTACCACAGCTCCTTAACTTACTGTACATAGTAAAGTTCCTGTTCTTCGCTCATTACTTTATATATATATGATATATATTTACTATATATATATATTATACAGCATCTATTTATATATAACATTAACAGGAATGGTCTGTGGAAGAATAAGCTAATTTTTACACCTTAAATTTATCCCTTTTATACTCTAAGGTGAAAGCCAATGCATTTTAATGACACAATTTATCTTTTGGATTAAGGTTTAGAAATGACATACAAGTCTGTTGCATCTATTAAAATATATTGTTCACAATATGGCATAGTATTAGTATGGCATCGACTGATCTGTTCCTTATTCTGAAAGGAAGGATAGACTTATTTTATGGGAAGAATGAACCAAAGAAGGTATAGTGCCTGACGTCAGCAAATCAGTAGACTCAGGATCAGGTTTAAAGCAGGGTTGCTGGAATCAGAGCCTGCTCTCAAACACCTACACTCTGGAGGGCTTCTCAACAGCTAACAAGGAGTTAGTTTGAACATCCAGGGTCTATTTTTCTACATGCGAAAGGTTTGATGTTCCCGTTTTCTCAAGACAAATTGATAAACCGGTAAAACTGTGTCATGAACAAAGAAGTCGAAGACCCTTGTTAAATACATTGAGCATTTATTACATGTGAGGCAGAGGGCTGGGCGGTGAGGATACTGAAATAGATGAGCCTCAGATCCCTGATAAGTTACACAGAAGCATGCAATTACCATTTCCTAAGTGTGGCAATGGAGAAATACACTAGGTGTCAGGGAGCAGACAAGATGTAGCACCTCATGAGTTATTACAGAGTGGGTGACACTTGATTATGTTTTTATGGCGGGAGGGTCCGTCAGTTATACGACACTGAAGAGAGCATTCCCACCAAAGGGCACCATTTGTGGAAATGTATTAGCATAGATTAGAGAATGGCATGTCTGGGAATGTGCAAACACTTCTATATTCCTGGAGTGGAACTACGAAGGAACCGTCCTGCAGGAGGAGGAAGAGCGAGTAGATGAGGGCCCGTTCACAAAGGGTGTTCTGTCTGGGCACATCAAACTAGATGTTATACTACAGATAATCAGAAGTCGACTAAAAATTCTTCACGGTGTATACTTCGTCTCAAACAGAGTTTTAAAAATCTTCATAGGCACGGATACGGAAAATCTCTTTTAGAATTTTCCACTGCGGTTAACATGCAGAGCCAGAGGAAGTGGGAGGAAGGGATGGCACTACTGCAGCCCAGAGGGAGATGATAAAGACCCAGGAAAGACAGTGCCATGGGAACCGCGAGGTTGTGACAAGCTACAGTATTAGAGTAATATCAAAGGGAGAGTAGCTTTAGTGATCACTTAGTTGGTGAGTGTGAGGAACAGGAAGTAGTATTGACCCCAGACGTCTGGCTTAAAAAACATGAGAGTGGAAGTGTAAAATTCCATGTGCTAGGGCTGGGAGTTTGGCTCAGTGGCTTAAGCAGCTGCCTGGCAGGTGCAAGGTTATGAGTTTGATCCCTGGTACTGAAAAAAAAAATCCATGTGCTTAGAAATAAACTAGTTAGGAATTACATTTATCATTCTATGAACATAATCTGAGTGCATTCATTTAACAAAATTAAGAGTGGCTTTCTCACAGAAAAGGGGTTAAATTATAGCCCAAGACCAATACAGCAGATAGAGCTAGGAGAGATCTAGTTAAGATAGGTAGAAAGGAGAGAAGGGAGATCATAATTTTAAAATTGTAATTTTTAGGGAACTGCAGCTTCAGGACATACTCAAAGTGACCCATGGCTGTTATATCCCACATTTAGGAAACAGTCTAAAAATTTCTGAGTCTGAAAGCGACAGTAAGGCTATAAATTAGGCTCTTGCTTTCCATCTGTGGAGTGAACTTTTTCATCTGAGCCTACAGAGTCACAAAGTCCCCAGATGTCCAGCCTAAACATAAGAGCACTAACCGGGCACTGTATCGCTAAACTGTGAGCACATACAAACGGTTTTCACTCTAATGTAGCCTTGAGTTGATCTGAGACACTATGAGACATGCTTCAACCATCTGTCTTGAACACACTGCAAGACCATGTAAGCATGTCTTCAAGTGACACACCGTAACAAGCCTCTTGAGTGGGTCTGCACTCACTCTGTTTTCCCTGAGCGTGTACTCCTTTAAGTTGACCTAATGCCATCTCCCTGTGCTGCTTACCGATACGCCCTGATGTGCTTCTCCCTGCCAGCTCAACAACCTGCTCCATGGGGAGGGGCAAGTTGAAGTCTTCATCTCTCTTTTTTTGCTGGGACCTCCTTAGACCTTGCCCTGTGGCAGATCCAAGGATCTTTTAGAAATTTATGTCTTTTCTGAGTGTTACTTCAATTTAAGAGTTTACCTTACAGTAGAGAGTTGGAGCAAGAATTCAAATACATCTGTGTTCTGGGACAATGCCAGGAATGTGAAGCACTGAACAAATGGGCTTGCACTGCACACCCACCCGTTTAAAGCGCCTGTATAAAAATCCCTGCCCCAGGGTCTCACTGGAAGTACAGGCTATACTCAAAGTGGAGCCTTCATTTTGGTAATATGCCTACAATCCTGTTTCTAAGGAAGACAAAGAGGATATAAGGATAACCATTGATCTCAATGATGAAGGGTATTTAAATCTAGGAGAAAAATGATGCTATCTAGCTCTGTAAACATTGCAAAACTTACACAAACGGCATAAGTAGAAAAGGGCCTCAGGAACCATTAAACTGACTTGAAGCATTTTCAGAGCATGAATTTCTCCTTCAGTATCCTTGAATCTTCACTGTTTTGTAAATTCTAACACATATATCAAGTAGGATAACATAGTTTGTGAAGACTAGAGAATTTAATATTAGTTTATTTGTGTCCCAAGAGTAGAATTTGATTCAGAATTTTTATGTGTCTGGCAGCATATAGTTGGAACTTTGCAGATGGGGGTAGGAGCAGAACAGGGCTACTTTATACTGTTTGTATTTGAAATATATTTCTTTCTGCCATTACCACACACACACACACGGAAGCCAAATGGTACTTGTTTATTGCTATACTACACTAAATCTCTACTTTTTCCTTGCTATTGTTCGGTTTTGTTGCTATCTCCTTTCTCCTTTTTGCTTGTTCTTTTTTCCCACTCACAGCATAAATGTATATTTTTCATAGAGAAGGAGCCATTATAAAGTTTTGGGCACAAAATATTATTGTTGTATCTTTATGGTAGAAGTCCTGGTTCATTGTTGGCAAAAATGTACAGACATGTTTCTGTATGAGATGCTGAGTGCTTGGCAATCCTAAGCAAGCAGCTATATGATTCACCTGTTAGTACATCTAGCTGTAGAATGTGGCCCAAGACTCACCAAGAATGAAGAGGTCAACCTGACATGCTTTAAGCCTGTAGCCATTACTATGAGTTAACACAGCAACCACCCTAAGCTCAGTTTCTGGCAAAGTGCAAGTGTGTGGAGCTGGTAATCATGTGGGCCATTCTCTGAAATTCCGTGGCTCTCTGTCTTTCTGGTGGATGACAGGATTGCAATCTAATCCCTGGAAGAGCACGAGTCTGTGTGACCACTGGGCCCTGGAGTTTGAGGACATGTGACACATACCACTTATTTGCTGGTGCAAGACTCTACCTACAACTCTCCTTTAATTACCAGATTCTAATGTTAACTTGACTTTTGCTAAGGATTCTATCCAGGTTCTTGGTGTCCTGCACAAAGAATTGGACATAAACACAAAATAGGTAGAGAGGCTTTATATTTATTAAATGTGGGAAGAGAAGTATATTCTGCAGAGGGAGGGAGGGACACTGAAAGAGCAATTGCTCAGGGGCCACAGAGTTAATGGTGGATGTCTTTTGTATCTCCTGTTCTTCAGGTTGATGTCAGATTAGGCCGTGTGTCAAAAGCCTGCCTGATGTTGCACCAGAATACTTAAAGATAGCACTTGCTGACTCGTCCAAGGTGCAGAGCATGGGAAGTGTTCTTCTGTGCATGCATCCTGGATCTCAGTGACTAACAGGTCACTGCCACTTGCCCAGTCATGTGGCTATACTCTAAGCTCCTGCTTCACTTCCCCCAATAGACATAAATCCCCATAATTATTTATAGGATGCTTAGGGCACAGAGGTCTCTGTCTTTCTAACACTACTTCCAGTTGAAGAACTGTTGAGCTGCCTGTTCAACAGGAGAAATCTGGGTGAATTTTTCAGGAGTGTCATGGGCTGTAATCTGGGCCATTTTCTGAAGCCTTGATAAACTTTACTATTGAGTTGAGAGTGCATAACCCAAATATGAGAAAGAGCGGGTCAGAATATTTATTAGTTGTCTTAAAAGGTGGACTATCACAGACCTAGCAATTAGACATTAATTTTCTATATTATTATTTTTAAGAAGTTTTCAAAGTTGTATTTCCATTATTCCCGTGGAGGAGAAAATGTGGCAAAGATGGATGTTAGATAAACCACCAAGCTCCAGAAAGCACTAGCCCCAGGAAGATAACTCACATTATGAATCTAATTAAAAGTAAGAGTCCCAATTCCATGTAGGATTTTTATCACAAATGGATGCCAGCTCTTATCACATATTTTTTCAGATTCTACTGAGATGATGATCATGTGGTCTTTGTCCTTGCTTCTGTTAATGTGCTATATTGCATTTATTGATTTGTGTATGTTGAACCATTTCTGCATCCCTAACCTGGAATGAATTTTATTTGGTTATGGTATATAAACTTTTTAAAGATTTGCTGCATTTTATTTGCCAGTATCTTATTTATCTTTGCATCTATGTTCATTGAAGAGATTAGCTGGTAGTTTTCTTTTTTGCTTGAGTCTTGTTCTGTATTTGGTATCAGGGTAATGCTTGCTTCCAGGAATGACTGAGAATACTGGTTTCATTTTTATTTTATTAAAGAGTTTGAGAAGTATTGGCATTAGATCTTCTCTATTTCAGTATGATAAAAACCATCTGTAACAAACTAACAGCCAACATCATACTAACTGGAAAATAATGGAAAGCTTTCACTCTAAAATCAGCAACAAGACAAAGATACTCACTGTCACTGCTCCTGTTCAGTAGAGTTCTAAAACGTTAGCCAGTTTACTAGACAAGAGAAAGAAATATAAGCGATGTGAACAGAAAAGGAAGAAAGTAAAGTGTCATTATTTGTGGATGACATGATACTCTACATAGAAGACCCCAAAAACTCCACCAAAAGACTCCTAGAATTAATAAACAAATTCAGTCACAAAGCAGGATAAAAAGTCAGCACTGAAAAATCAATAGCATTCCGTGCACGTATACCAAGCTTACTAACAGAGAAATCAGGCAAACAATACATTTGGCAACAGCAACAAGAAAATAAAATACTTGGAATTTAACCTAACCAAGAAAGTGAAAACCCACCACAATGAAAATTATACTACTATGAAAAAGGAGATTAAAAATGATATCAGAAAATGGAAAGATAATCCATGTTTCTGGATAGACCACACCAATATAGTGAAAATGGCCATACTTCCAAAATTATTTCATAGATTTAATGGAATCTCAATCAAAATACTAATAGTATTCCTCACACTTCCTAAGCAAACAATCTTATAATTCATATGAAGTCTGAAGAGACGCAGAATAGCAAAAGCATCTTTGGGCAAGAAGGGCAAAGCAGGGGTCATTACAATTTTGGACTTCGTGTTATATTACAGAGCTACAGGGGTAAAATCAGAGTGGTACTGGGAAAAAAAACAAGCTGTGAATCAACAGAACAGAATAGAAGATGTGGAAACAACCTCAGGAATGCTTAGCTACCTTATTTTTGACAAAGGAGTCCAATACTTTCTATGGAGGGAAGATAAGCCCTTTACCAAATGATGCTTGGAAATGTGGCTTTCCACATGCTGAAAATTGAACCTTGCCTCATATCTCCCACCATGTATTAAACTACAATCAAAATGGATCAGAGATCTTAATATTCAAACAGAACCACTTAATCCACTTGAAGATGGAATAGGTCAGACTTTGTAAGACATAGGTTTAAGCAAACACTTTATGAAAAATACCATTGTTCAGGGAATATACAAAGAACCAACAGATGGAATCACATAAAAGTAAGAAAGCTTTTGCCCACCAAAGGAACGCACCAACAGACTGAAAAAAAACCTAAAGTATGGAGAAATTATTTTCTAGTTATTTCTCAAAGGACTAATATCTGTACTATACAAATAATGAAAAAAATCGTACCTCCCAAATTTAAGGAGCCAGTAAAAATGTGCACTTGAAATGAACAAACACTTGTCAGGTGAAGAATTACAAATTACCAACACGTACATGAAAAAATGTTCAACACTCTGGACATTCAAGAAATGCAAATAGAAACAACATTCAAATTACATCTCATGTCAGATAGCAATAGCAATAGGACTATCTTCAAGAAATAAATAACAAATACTGGCAAAGTTGTGGGGAAAACAACATCCTTCCTCATTTTTGGTGGGAGTATAAATTGTTACAATTACGGAAATAGTATGGAGTTTCCTCAAAAATCTGACATTAGAGGTTCTATTTGACCCAGCTAATCCACTTCTAGGTGTCTTGCTGAAAGAGTGAAAGTCTTGTTTAGCCCATCCCGAGTATTACAGTCCCTGTTTGGTCTGTTGGAGAGACAAAGGCTTCTCTGGGGTGATTCCCACCTCTTCCTGCAGTATAGTGTTGACCTTCATGTCTCCTAGCCTAGTCTAAAATTCTTTACTTTTCATCTGGGATATAGTAAGTGGACACCTCACCACAGTAAGTCACAATCAGTGGTCAAAGTTTGAAACCCATCTGAAAACCTACAAGGATTTTCTCGGAATTGGTCTATTATTCTTTGCATTGCTGGGTATCTGTCACCTGACAAAGGAATCTGGACCCCAGTGATTCCCTATACTCCTGTGAACTCTGTTGGAGGTAGAGTGGGCTGTGAAAAGAAACTCCATTAAGAGTGTGTCCTGCAATGCTAAAAGCTGTCTGAAGAGAGGTTGGGAGATAGTGCAGCTCTCTGGGGAGCTAGACTCTGATGGAGATTCTGAGTCACTTGAAGAGGATAAGACTGATTTACTGGGCTGTGGTTTATAAGAAGTTTGGAGAGATCTCCCAGTGTGAGTGTTTTCATTAAATAGATGGGAGAGATCCGTGTGCCCCTGAGAAACAGGAGTAATCTAAGGATCGAACAGTCAGTGGTATCAATTTCCCCTTGCTTGGAGGCCTCTTTAAGTACTATAGGTCTTAGGACTTTCAAGAGGTAAAGAGTCATAAAATCCTGAAAATACAGGATTTCACACATAAACCTTCGTAGACATAGTCTAACTGAAGAATAGTGTCAGAATTTGGACTGCCTTTCTGTACCCACCTCTCACCATTTCCTAGTTCATACTGGACCCACAAAGTATTGAAATAGAAGATAACTTATTATTATTATTGTTATTATTATTATTATTATCAGGGTCAAATTTTCTCAGTTTTTAAACTTAATGGGGAAGTTGCTGGGATCTGCAGGTGCTTCCCATGGTTTGTCACGAGGCAGGGACTGTGGAGAGAAAGATTTGTTCTGCGGTGTTTTTCAGGGCCTCTCTCACAGAAAGAAGAGGAGACCTGTTGAGTTCCCAGAAATTTCCCTTAAGCCATGAATTGCACTACCAGACATCTCTGGGAAAGTGAGTGGCACTGGTGCATGCTCTTTTCTTTTTCTGCTTTGCTTTGCTTTTTTCTTTTCTTTTCTTTCCTTTTCTTTTCTTCTTTCTTTTCTCTTTCCTCTCCTTGCCTCCTCTCCCCTTCTCTCGCCTCCCTTCTCTCCTCTTCTCATCTCCTCTTCTTTTTTCTTTTGTTTTCTCTTCTTCCTTTTCCTTAGAGCTTTCCGTAGTCTGAGGCCAAGTGTGACTCCTTAATGACCAAGGTGGTGTCTTGGCGGCTTCCTGTAACTACTCGAGAAACAGCTTCCCTCCTGTTTATCCCCCTAATAAATACTCTGATAATTAAAGTACTTTGCTTAAGACACTAGAGATTAAAGCCTGTTTGTTTTTCAGCATTTTGGAGAAAAAAAATTTCAAAAAATCTTAGCAAGTTCTAAGTCAAGGACAGAGTTTGTTATTTGCTGACTCTGACTACCTTCGGATTCTCACACCCTGCTGAGTTCACCTGCTTCGCTCCGCCTCCCAGGCACGAGTTTCTAAGTCATCCAAGTCACTGGTAGAGGAAACAGTAAGGGGATCTAATCCAACTGAGAAGAGAAGAGCAGGGAGCCCCACACGTCCCACCATAACCAGGGGCTTTAGCTCTCATCTATAAGGATGAGGCTTCCTTGTTTTCAAAAAGAGAGTTGAGAAACATGCTAGAAAGGTGAATTGGGAGGTTTAAAGAACTAGGACCCCAAGAACAGGGACTCTCTAAGGATAGCCAGAGAGAAAAGCACACTGAGGAGGACAGGGTGGGACTTGGAGTATAAAAGGGGGCAAGACGGGGTAGGTCACAAGGAGAGCAAGCTGCCAATTGCTCCTTCTCCCAAGAGTGAGAAAGCTAACAAATATCTGGAAGGGGCACAAAGGCCTACTAACCTCCAGAGTGCAGTCAAGGAACCTATGTCACTAGCGTGCAGCCCCATCCACCCCAGAGGTCTCCTTAGGGGCCTGCCTGGCAGGAGCTCACCACGGCGCAAGCCCGCACAGCAAGGCACAGCATGGGGACAGGTCAGAGATTAGCTCTGCATAAAGCAAAGGAGCAGGTAGGCAGATGCTGGGTTGCTGCTAGGGAGTCTCCGGCCTCCACTAACCCCACTATTTTTTCTTACCCTCAAACAAAACAAAATTTCGTGCCTTCTGGATGGATCACCAAGAAATACATTACCATGTTCTGGGGTTTAATAGATTCTTTCCATGTATTCTTTCCAGGTTCTTAGTGTCCTGAACAAAGAACTGGACAAGAAACATGAAAAATAAAAAAAGAAAGAAAGAAGGTGGGAAGAGCAAGGTTTTACATTTACTAAAGGTAGGAAAAGAGGTCTATTCTGCACAGGAGAGTGATTACTGAGAAAGACACGAGGTTATCGCGAATCTCTTTTGTACACCCGCTCTTCAGGCTGACTTTATGTTAGACTGCTCTGTGTAACACCTACAGAACTGAAGAGAGCAGCTCTTACTGGTCTCAGAAGAGGGTTTAGAACTGTTACCGTACTTCCGTTCTAAACCTCAGTGACTGATGGGTGTCACCCACCTGCCCATCCAGTTGGCCACACCCTCCTCTGCCTCACTTTCACTGTGGGACAAGCTGGGGAGCATTCAGGTAGCTCCCCCTCAAGTCTGCTATTTTTAGTTTCGATTTTAATTTATCAACTACTAGAAATGAGTTTAGTTTACTGAATTTGGGAGGATGAGATTTTAGATCTACATTTTATGTTTGGAGTGTTTGACTGAAATTGTTATAAACAAATGAGGGCTTAATATAAATTAGCTAAAATCAACCTTTCTCAATTATTTCAAAGGTTCCCATGACCTCCGTCAGACTAATGCCTTCACTAATGAGCATATTGCAAAGATAATTTCTGCACCCACCCTCCCCCTTGGTCGATGCTATCACCTTTATTATTCTCTTCTTGCTTCATAATTAAATACATGGGATTGTCCGTGAGAAAGGCAGAGGAAACGCCTCCAACCGTACTTTTCTCTATAAGAACAATGGAAGACCTGGCAAAATTGTTTTTCAGTAATCAGCATTTTAGAACTCTCAGAATTAACCAAGACCTGGCAGTATTTGTTTAAGAAATGTGGCTGAATATTGATGAAAACAGTAAGTTTTGTGACATTTGTAAGTTGCTTCCTCCCCATCCCCTTCTCATCAGCCTGGCAAACCAATAGCCACAGTCATGGTAAAAACACAGAAGCAGTCAGCCAAAGCAGGAAAAGGAGGTTGGAATTCATTTAATACCTCGATACCAGAGAATTGGCATTGTCCCACCTGTCTGGTATTCACCACAAGAGCATCCTTTCAAGGCTGCCACTATTTTAACTGATTTGGAACTTGACCTGTGAACAAAAACCTTTCCTCTGGAATATCTGCTGATAATTTTTAATGTTTTTACCTTATAGCTCATGAAGTTTTAGATAATAAAAAGGGTCGACCAAAATGTTTAAAGTGAAAAGCAGGAAATCTAGAAGACAAAGTGTTATAGGAACTATAAAATTTATAGTACAGCTTTTGTAACCTGGAGGACCACACACAGGTGGAGTTGTGTGCAGCCCTGGAGAAGAAGAGTCAAGATGTAAGCTCTCACCTCTCACTGACACCGAATTCCCATGCAAGCGAGAACAGAAAGCTACAGTGCAGGTGTAAGTTGTCCATGTTACTGTAGAAGGGATGCATCAGAGCATGTGCAGAACTCACCAAAGTCTGGATCATTCGTGTCTTTGAGCAGTGAAAAGATCTCTGCCAAGGTGGTTTTGGAGCTCTCGACTGATACATGTGTCTTCGGATGTGAACATTATAAACCTGATTCTAAAAAGTCACAGAGCATACAAACAATATCATCAAAAATGCCACTAACAAACAGGAACAGAAACAATCTCTTGAGAGAAAAAAATTGATTTCCATTTTTATTACATTATAATATTTAGATTTTCAGTTTTCAAAAAGATTATGTGTTATGCAAACAAAACACTGGAAAGTTTGAATTATATGTGGGAAGGAAGATCTATCAATAAAACTTGTCCATGAGGTAGCCCAAAACTTGGACTAACTAGGGAGTACCTTCAAATAAGTTATCTTAACACAGACATGATTAAAGGAAATTTTGCATGAAGACTAGTAAGAAATTATGAAACATTTATATATCTGAAAATACAGAATAGCCATAAAATATAGACATTATAAAGAAGAAAAAGGTAAAAATTTAAAGTTGGAAAATACAATACAGAAACTAATAAATTATTAGAGTGATTAATCTGTAAAACTGATCAAGCAGAAGTAATCAGTGAACTCAAAGATACGTTAACAGTGATCAACCATGCTGAAGAAGAGAAAGAGAATAAAAATGTAACCAGAAAAGAGTTTCAGTGATGAGAACACCATCAAGTGCACCAACATACACAAGGCAGGAGGCCATGAAAAAGAGAGGGTGCAAAGAATACTGCAGGATGGTTAGACACAAATTTTCTAAATTTGATAAAAATATTAATATGCCAAACAGTGTAAGGCCAAAGAGATCTACATATAAACATAGCCCCATCAGACAAAGCACAGTCAAAGCCCAGAAAGAATTTTGGAAGTAGAGTGAAGGAAGTGACATCACGTGAACAATTTCCTTTAACTAGTAATTTCTCTCAGAAAAGACACCAGAAAGCTGCAGAACGACATATTCAAAGTGCTAAAAGGAAAAAATAAGTCAACTAAGAATTTTAACCAATCTCTTAAGAATCAAGATATCATACCTATATCTTGTACTCTGAATAACTACTACAAAGACAACAATACACCATGTATTAATTATTGTAACTCTCCTACTAACTTGTTTTGAAAATGCTTTATTGGTATTTTTATCTTTATTTCTCTTTAAAATAAAAAAAGATAAACTTCAGGGTTTTCTGGATAAATAAAACTAAAGTAACTTGTAAGTAGTGAATCTACTTAATGACCAAGAGTGAAAGGAGTTCAAAGTGCAAGAATCCTAGATCACAGCTTGAAACCCATGATGTAATAAAGACACCATTAAAGAATTATGTAAGTAGAATGCAAATGCACAGAAGTGTTTATAAATACATTTTTGTGTGTAACCTATCTTGTTCTAGCAGGTTTAAAAGAAAGCTACGTAAGGTGGTAGTTACAAATCCATGATGATAGGAAAAGAGTCTAAAGGGATATGACAATATTCATGCCTGTGCAAAGAAAGGGAAAAGGATAGTATTATATAAGGGAAGAGTTTTCATGTATAATTGAAGCTAAAATGGGAAAAAATTCAAATCAGATTGTTAAAAATTAAGTTATTAATTACAGTGCACAAAGCAATGCCCGGGAGGGTAATGAAAAATACAACACAATAGAAATAAATTGCTCTGCCAGGAAGTAATCTGTTTGCTGCAACTAACCCTGACCACAGTTTCTCAAGTGTTGGCTTTGCTTCTTTATTTCACCGGTAATGAAGCTATTCTAGGAGCGCCCATGTCTTCCATCAGCTCCTTAAACCATGCAGCTAACAAATAAGCAATCGGGAGAAATTGGGTTTGGAGTTCCAGAAACCGAACCGTTCTTGCACCCTCAGAGGTTAACTGGGTCACTCGCTGATGGGAACAGCCACCTCTGAAGGGCTCACCAACCCCTCTTCAAAGGAAAATGAGGGTCAGAGTCTGGACATTGCTGCATTAGGGAGAGGATTAACTAGATTTCAGCCATAGCGTGCAGTGAGAAGTTAACACTATTGTTAGTACACTCTGTCCATTATATTTTATAACTCTTTTTTGCATTATTTACATTTTTAAACTTTTATTCATTTTAGCTCTGCCAATTAAGCCTGAGAGTTACCCATCAATGACCCACAGGACCTGTGCACATTTATGTCCCACAAAGTCTGGGCCAACTTGGAATCTTTCGGCATCCACCGAAGGTTCAGGGGTGAAATTAGAAGCTAGGCTGGAAAGCAGAGGAGTTCAGGATGATATTTCCCTAAGGATTAAAAGGGTGACAGAGACAGTGAAGTCAGATGTGCTGCTTATTTGCAGAATTACAGTCTTTGCCTGGATAATTTTCTACAGTGCAAAGCATTAGTGTTTTTGAAACAGTAAACACAAGACTCATGTTTATCATTAAAACGATGTTTGCCACCCATTTCATGTTACTTCCCAGCCACCAGTGAAGAGAAACTACTTATGAGTCAGGGATGACATCAGAAATAAAATAAAAATATTCTCATTCCATCTTTCCAACTTCTCAAGTCACTCAAGTTCCCCCTCTCTTTCTCTCTCTCTCACTCTCTCTCTCTCTCTCTCTCTCTCCTGTCTCTCTGGCAACTAAGCCAGATCCTTAAGTCATATGTTTATAGAATATTAAGAATAAAAAAACCTTTCACTTGTATGATACAGAAAAATTAGGACATGTAAATCATTGCAGCTAATGGTGAGGTCCATTAAAAACTTGGGTTATATTCATATCTCCCCAAAGGTCATTTAAAGGTAGATGATTTTATTTCCCCAAAATGGATTAGAGTATTAATTATGTATCCTAATGTGATTTATTAATAGGTGCTCAGTGTTAAATGACTTCAACCCTTATCTACAGGGAATTAATTTGTACTCTGAGCTACCAGAAGTGAGGAAAGATATGAAATGGATGATATTTCAGAAGCCAATGAAATGAGCTATAATAACTTTACATAAATAAAACTATTTTTAAGCCTTTCCTTGAGATGCATTTGTGCCGCCCGGAGGCAGGGTTGCTGCGCACAGCTCCTGTGGGAAGCCAGGGGCGAGAGAACGGTGATTACATTTTCAATAACCTCAAGTGCTCATATGCATCTTATGATATGTTGCACTCTGGTAGCTGAGATGAAAAACAACCCAGTAAAAGCCATCGTTTAGCACAGCTTCTGCAGCAACCAGAGGGGCTGAGTTTCCCAGGCTTCCTTTTAATAACCAAGTCCACCGGAGCCCTTCATCCTCATCAGGGAGAAAGCCAGGGTGAGAGAT
>RJWM01022661.1:0-33337 GCA_004363535.1 Dasyprocta punctata
CAGCTGTCCCTCAGACAAAGAATTACTATTGAGAACATATAAAGAACTCAAAAAAATCAGTCCTCCCAGACTTAAAGACCCAATCCAAAAATGGGCATCTGAGATGAATACACAATTCTCGATGAAGAAATATAAACAGCAAATAAATGTGTGAAAAAAAATGTTCAACATCACTGGTCATTCGAGAAATGCAAATGAAAGTAACACTGAGATTCCACCTGACCCCAGAAATAATGGCTAGTATCAAGAAATCAACCAACAACAAATGCTGGAGGGTATATGGGGAAAAAGGAACCCTTCTCCACTGTTGGTGGGAGGGCAAACTGGTGCAACCACTGTGGAAATAAGTGTGGAGATTCCTCAGAAAAACTAGGATAGGCAGTCCCATTCAATCCAGCTATTCCCCTTCTGGGTATCTTCCCAAAAGAATTAAAAACATCATACCACACTGATACATGTGGACTCATGTTTATAGCAGCACAGTTTATAATAGCCAGATCTTGGAAACAATGCCCATCAACTGAAGGATGGATAAAAAAGATGTGGTATTTTTATACAATGAAGTACTACTCAGCCATAAAGAATGATAAACTGGACACTTTGATAAGTAAATGGATACACATTGAGAATATACTCATTAGTGAAATAAATAAAACACATGTGTAAACATTATGCTGTTCATTAGTGTGACAAGCTGAAAGAAAAAACATACATATATGTGTATGTATATAAAAAATAGTTAAGATAGTTATACTACTGATTTCTCTGAGTTCACTGAAGAGAAAGATTTGTACTGGTATTGTTTGGACAATTGAAGGCAGATGTCTTGTGCTCTGGGTGAATGATTTGGGGATGACAGTGTGAAATGTGTGTACCATTGTTCCCCCCAATTGATGTGCTTTGAAATTTTATTGTAGTTTTTTTCTTCTTTATTTTCTCTCTTTTTATGTTTGAATAAAATGGATTTGAATAAATAAATAAATAAATCTCAAGCAGGAAAAATAAAAACAAAGATACATCCATATACACTGTTGTTAAACCTTCAACTGCAAAGACAAAATCTAAATTCATCTAGTTGTACACTTAGTGAAACAACATCACAAGGAATAAATAAGGATGTGTTCAGATTGTAATTGTTTATCCTTACACAGGCAAAGTCAGCAAACTATAGTATAATAATAATAATATGGTTCTGTATGGATTCAGTAAGTTAATGTGTACTCGTTTTCCCCAAAATAAGACCTAACAAGAAAATAATTAGCCTTGAAATCCAAGCCCTTCCCCTTAAAGGTTCCACCACTCTGAATAGTGCCAAGCTGGGGACCAACGCTTTAACATTCATATGTTAACATCCAAATGCCTTGGGGATATCCCCCATCCAGACTATAGCATAGATTTGTGCTTTTCAGTCTAGCTCTATACTTGTGTGGTTAAGTCTTCAGTATGAAATTTCCCTTCATGAATGAAAATTCTGCTTTTTGCCATGTTTTGTCTTGAGTACTGTTTTTATTTTTCATTTTCCTCTAACTTGCGCAAATAAAAATGTTTATTATAGGAAATTATAAATTATGAACACTGAAAATCACCTTTGGATAAACGTTCATTTTTAAGGAAACTAACCTATTTTTATGATAATGAATGCTAATTTTCTTAAAATCCAGAAAAAACACAAGAATAAAGAAAATAAAAATCGTATCACCCAAAGGTAATCACTGTTGAGATTTTTAATGTAAAATTATCCACTTTTTTCTGCATACATGTATAAATGTATAAATAATAGGATTATAGTCTGCAAGCCATTTTATGCCTCCTTATCTTTTCTAGTAGAAATATACCATGAATATATTTTTAACTCAAAACTATATGTCTGTCGTATTATATTAATGGCTGCTGCCGTTGCTCTATATGAGTCACTATTATTTAGTTCACCATTTACTGTTATGAATTTAATAACCTCCTTTCATTTTGTGAAATACTATTTGTTTTCCTCTTGTGAACTGTCCTGTACCCAATGTCCTTTCATGTATGTCTTAAGCATTTTAAAATTATTTCCTCATGATATACCTCTACAGTAACTAGTTAAGAATGCGTGTTCACTAAAAATTAAACATCCATAAATTTAAACAATCATAATATGCAATTTTTCACAAATCAGATGGGCAGAAGCTTTATTAGATTATATCCTTCAGTATACTGCAGGGGTAGGACAATGGGCACTCTCACACTTTGGTGGGGTGTCAATTGGGAGACTCTTCCTTGAAGATAATTTGGAAATATGGATCAAAAGCAGCTGCCCTGGTTTTTCATTTTACAGATATTATATGAGAAAACCTGATTTTTCCAAGATACTATTGGAAAGGAATCACATTTTTATATATATGAATATATGTTGTAAATCCAATGCTAGCATAAAAGAATTTTCTTAGGGATATTCCAAATAATGAATCCAGGTGCCCCGAAGATTTCCTGAAGAGTGTTTTTAAGCATTTAAAATGTCTTTTGACACTTCTATAAATCATCATTGCCTTGGGACTCTGCTTAAAACCAAACCAAGATTTTATTTTTGATAGATGGTGGAAGGGCAGGATGGGAAAAATATCTGCTGCTTTTCATTCTGGATCTGTTCAAATGGGTAAGATCTTTCAACACTTCTCTGACATTTCTTGTCTCTCAGTGCTATATTTCTGTATTTTAATTGTGTCTATTGCTGGAGATGCCATGGCTGTGGCATCTGTACACAGAGTCTACCATCTGGAGGTCCAAGAAGGACTTGGAACCGTTCACACTGATGGCTGCATGTTGTGTCATTGTTCACCTTTTCCTCTTGGGTCCTGGTGTAGGTGGCACGTGGGTTCCTGGGGGCCCTGCTCAGCTTCCTGCGGGGTTGGCATCCAGACCCGAGAGGTGCACTGCCTGCACCCAGAGGAATCCCCCGCCCCTCCAGAGAAGTGTGGAGCCGGGAAGCCCCATGCCTTACAGGCATGCAACCAGTTCGACTGCCCTCCTGCCTGGCACATTGAAGAGTGGCAGCAGGTACAGTCACCATGCTTAGGTGGTGAGGGGCCTGCATGGTGCCACCACGCAGGGGCCCAGCTGCAGCCTCACCTCCTCCTGTCTCCACAGTGTACCAGGACATGTGGCGGGGGCACTCAGAACCGAAGAGTCACCTGTCGGCAGCTATTAACAGATGGCAGCTCTTTGAATCTCCCTGATGAACTGTGCCAAGGACCCCGGGCATCATCTCACAAGTCCTGTGCCAGGACAGACTGTCCTCCACACTTGGTGGCGGGAGACTGGTCCAAGGTAAGGGCTGGTCTGCTGCACAGTTCCTGCTTTCTGCCTCTCAACCCTCTTTTCAGGTTCCATTTTCTCTGTGGGACAAGGCCGGGACCAGTGTGAGACACGAGGTACCTGGGTGTTGGTCACGAGTGGCACGGTGTATGGACTGAGCACCCTTTCCAGGGCCAGACAGATTCATTTGCCATTTTTCTCCATATTACCTAAGTTGTTTTGTTATCTTCCTCCCATGGTGATCTCTTCTTTTGGAGCCACTGGCATCTCAGTATCTCGGGATTAAGTCAAAAGTAGTTCAGTTGCTTTCCTCCTTGTGTCTCTTTCCTGGGAATTACTCATTAATTCCTGTCATTTCCACTTTCTGAACATCTTCTATGCCTTCATTTCCTCTACAATCTGTTGCTGCCTCTGTTCATTTTACCTTTCATCACAAGCTTGGAATATTGCAATAAATAGACTTCCAGCCTTCTGTTTGGGTACTGGCAGGACCTGACCCAGTCTGGTAAGGATGTCTTATTTTTCAGGTGGGGAAAAGTCAATTCCAGTAGCTTAAATAAGCTCCCTAAACTCTCTCAGATGGCTAAGTAGGAGCCAAATCTATTCCTTGTGACTCTCTTTCACAGGTCCCTTCATTTATGTGACCCTGCTCATCTGATCTACCTGCCTCTCTTCTCACTCTCCCATCTCCAGACTGCCTGAAAAGCCATAATATTTCCCTAGCTGTGCTCATCATACCAGATACTTGAGTCTCACTGCTCGCAGAATCAAGCTCCCCAGAGTAGCTTCCAGGGCCTTGAATTTGTGGTGTTGTTATTGCAGCCCTGTAGCCTTTCTGCAGGCCTTGGCTCCAGGCTGAAATTTTACCACAGACTGCGATGCAGATCATTCTTATGAGTTATGTTGTCGCAATCTTGTACTGTCAGGTCACTGCCATCAGATGTCTGTCTTCTGGGAGTAGAGAGCCAATCTCAGCATCAGATATAACCTCAAGAAACTAGAACAGGCCATAACTAACGCTCGCAAATTGCCCTGAGCACTAGATCAGGGCCAACCAAAATCACACTTGCTCCCCTCATCTGGAAGCAGCTGTTGTTTCTGCTTACATAGGGGAGAGAACAGAGGTCCATTCAGATTAAGTAACTGAACTAAAGGCAGAGCAAGAGCTCAAACTCAAGTTTGTGTGATGTAAGTTATTGAAGAGTAGACACTTCAGTTTTTCAGGCAAGAGCAAAACCATTCGAGCCAAACCAAGAATCCTTCTGTAGAGCTCAGCTCTACAGTCTGTAAGTTGGGTGTCCTTCTTCAGTATACCTAACCTCTGAGCCCTTGTTTTCCTTTCTCTAAATGCTTTGGTTATTTTTAGGATAATATGAGATGTTTGATTTCAAAACATCCAATAATATAGGTCTTTTCCATTCCCCTTGAAGGAAAAGCCACATTTCTGGCCACAGTTTAGATTGACACTACTTCTACAAACATGTTCGCAGATTTGTATTTTTCCTTTAACTGTCTAGCTCCATCAAGTGCTAATATCTTAAAACTGTCTTAACTATAAAAACTACATAAATGTTCCCCTAAATACTCAGAAAGTACCCAAGAAAAGCAATGAGTCTTTCTCCCAGGGTTTGCAGAGCAATAGTTGCCACAGGTCCAACCACCATAACCAACTCCCTCTGCTAAACTCAGAAGGAACTGGGGACAGACCAGTAGCCAGGATTCTCCTAAGGTGACACACTGTAGCTCAGGTGGCATGAGGGACAAGATAACTGTCTCCTTCAACTCTTAGGTCCTAAACTAAAAGGCACAGCTGCTGCAGAGGAGTCAACCTCCCTGATCTAGGGTGAAGGAGAGGTAGAAGACAGTCCCATTAAGCTTTTCCAGCAAAGTTGCTTTGCTTTATATCCCCTCCTACTTTATCCTGGAACAATATAAGCCCCAAAGAAGAGACATTATTAAGAAATTCTTCTGGGACTGGGTCAGGTGGGAGGTCAAGACAAAGGTTAGAGAGGAAGGTCTCTAGTCTTATGGGCAGTATTTGTTTCAGTCAACCAGCTATGCCCCACTGAAAGGAAGTAGCACTCTTCTGTAGAGAGAAACTTTTTCTCCTTGTGATAGGTAGTGTGGTACTGGGGCCAGTCAAATGGACATCATTGGGGAACATGTAAGAAATGAAGAATCTCAAATTTCATCAAGGAATGAGAATCTGGGTGTTGGAACACACACTAAGTTTGAGAAGTGTTTCTGTACTTGCCCCATGTCTGTTTGGATTACTCAGCCCTCCAATGTGTCCGAGGAAGAAATGGCCCTGGGTGATGACATCCTTGAGCAAGTACTGCCCTGACTCAAGAGAGGCCAGACATTGAAGGACCGGGTAAGAAGCCAGGCATCTTACTCCTGAGTGCCCCAAAGAACTCCTAAAGCCTCTGCTGTGCTCTGAAATACCCAGTCTCCTCTCTTATTTCCACTAAGAACAAAGAGATCCTCACAATTCCATCATATCTGGTGGAATAAACTTTCTTCTGGGCTTTTAGAGTGGGGAGAGGAGACAACATTGCTGCTTTCCTCTCCAGCCCATTCTCTCAGCCAGTAATGGGACCTGCAGTTGCTGGATGTGTGTCACTGACGTTGCAGCATCATGCACACATTTGCCTTTGTGTCAGTGATCCTGAATCTGAGGTCTAGCTCTCAGCTTCCTTCCTTCCTCTGTAAGTCTTTTACTCCCTAAAATCATACAGCATTTCCCACCTTGAACTCACAGTGACCTTACTTTTTATTGTATTTCAATGCAGTGCTACTTCCTGAGCAAGCCATATGGTCTTCCTATCTTTCCTGTAATATTATTGAGGCCAAGAGGTCACTGACAGGTCCTTGAGCCCTAGAGAGCTCCAATCTAATAAATACACTCCTTTAAGTGTCTTTGCAAAGTCATAGAAAATGCAAAGTAGTGCTGAAGTGGCGATTTTTAGAAAAACTTGAGCCTTCTAACACAAGAAAGGAAAGTCATTTATTGGGAGGGATTTTCCTGGGAGAAACATGAGAAGAGAATGAAAGTGGCGGTTACCAGCATGATCTGAGTTGGACCTGAGGAAGGTTGGTTTGTCCAGGCACAGAGTGAGTGCTTATATACCAGGTGGTCTGTAAAGACCCCTGCACTCAAGACCAAGGCCATGCCTCCAAGAAACCTGAGTCCAGGGAGGAACAGGAAATGCACGTGCATGCACACATACACACACACACACACAGGCGCGCGTGCGTGTGAGGAAAGCAAGCCAACCTCAGCCTGAGACACTGACAGCCATATCTGGACTTGGGTCTCTCCAGGCTTATGACCTGGTACATAGCAGTTCGAGTTTCCTCCTGAGTTAAGCTTTTCTCCTGTTAGTTGAAATTTCCTTTCATTTCAGAGTTGCTTTGTTTTGGCAGAGACTCTGGCACTAAATTGCCACCCTTCCCGAAAGCTTCCTGCCAAACTACTCTATGTGCCATGGGATGGCTCATTTGGGGGCAGCCATCCATCTTGTGGTTCTGGATAAAGCTCTTCCATATGGGGACTGGCCGCTACCCCTAGACATGGAAGGGCTGAGAAGCCACACCAGAATTTCCATTCTTCATCGTGCCAGGCCTGCTGGCCTGCACTGGAACAGTCCCCACTTCCTACATTGGCTGCATTCATGGTGTGTTGGAGCTTTGTCCATTCATTGGCTCATTAGTTTGCCTTGGTTCCTTAGATCTGGACCAAAGATTTGTGTGGGAAGAAGCCTTCAGTTCTTACACAGCTTTCCAAGTTTTAAGAAAAAAACATTGATTCATCAATGGCGGTCTTTCTCAGTGGTGGACATCTATGATCATACCCCTGAAAGCCTGTACTGTGCCCTCATTCCAAGACTGGAACCTTCTCCCCTTTATTCTCTGTGCTTTGATGGAACTTTGGACTGTTTTGTCTACTTTTTTCTTTTTCCTTCATGATGTTTCTGGGTGTTGGGGTTTTTCTCTTACATACCTAACTGCATCTTGCTTGTTGATTTATCTTTTTCCAACTTTTCATAAAGCTCACTATTTGAGCTTTTAATCTCCATTGCTGCACTTTCTTCTGTAGTTGAGGAAAGAGTCATCACTTCTCTAACTCTTACAGATGATACTTCATCTCTAGAAATAGACTGTAATCTTTTGTCCAGCACCTCATCCTCAACTCTACATGTAGAATCAATACATTCCCATCATGCAAAAGCAGGGAACAACCTCTTCGCCCTGTCCCAGCCCATTTCCCACGTACTACCTGTCTCTGTGGCAGGTATGGCATCTTGCACTAAAGAGGTGACTTCTTTACTTCCTATGTCAAGTGGCCATTACCTTCCTACTCTTCAGTTCTTGAAATATTGTCAATATTTTAAGTAAAGAAGGGAAAAGTTTTTATAAATGAGAAGTTTTACAAAAAACATGTCTGGGACATATACATTTCCAAATATAGCATTCCCATTTTCAATAGATACACTAGTTATGATTTGTGAAGATAGTCTTGTTTTGGGGCCCAGCCCATTCATACTGGCTTGTGAGAACCAACTATAAATGTTCCCATCTTGTGCACAGTGACAGTGAATTGACAGCTTGAAATCAGTCGTAATGAAAGTACTTACGCCACAGAAATCAGTGAAGTTACCAGGGTTCTTTCCCTCAAGAACCTAGATATTGTCAAGTACATAAAAGGGCTATTCTCTCTCTTTCTCTCTCTCTCTCTCTCTATCTATCTCTATCTCTATCTCTATCTCTTATCTCTCTCTCTGTTTCTCTATCATCTCGTGCACATGCCCACACACACATATACAATCTTATTGGTGAAACAGTTTGAGCTCATTGGTGGTACTTAGGTGGAAAGTCCTCAAGAAGTTAGAATCCCTGGACTTTTTAAAAAACACAAATTCTAAGAAGCTTGATTGGGCTTCTCTAAAATATTTTTTAATCTTTATCTTCTGTCTTAGTTACTTTTTGCTCGTTGCCGAGACATAATTCCTGACATCCAAAATTAGGGAAGGAAAGGTTTATTCTTACAATTTCTTGGGAGTTTTAGTCCTTACTTAGTTGACTCCAAGGCAGCGTGGTGTGGCGGGGCTGCGGTTCATGGTGGCAAGCAGCAAGGTGCTGGCGAGAGAGAGGGTGGAAGTGCAGAAGCACAAGAGGAAGGCCCACCTTCCCTTACACTGTATCTCAGCTCCAACCCTGGGCACGTACAGTGCTCACATTGTCAATCCCTGCAGTAGACAACAAACTGAACACAAGCACTAGACTTGGGGGGACATAGCATACCCAACATATCTTCATAATTGGAGTTTGACGGGGCAAGGAAATATATCTGGATGCAAGTCTATTCTATCAATTGAAAATTCTGTAGAGTTAGTGTGGATTTTGTGTAAGATCTTTGACCCAAATGAATTAATTCTTTGTTCAGATGTTCCTTCTGGAAATAAAGAATATTCTAGTTCTCAAGGTTTATTATAAAACTTTCCTTTTGTTCTGTCTTAGTTGTATTTTATTAGTGCATGTTAGTGTTACTTGATGGTGGGTTCTTTGAGGAAGTTGGTTCATACATTCAGACCATTTTAATCAATTCAGTCCCATTATTTCTCTCTCCTTGTCCTCTCTCTTCTTGCCTGTCCCTTTCTATGTCTCCAGAAGTGTCTAACTCCTGACTTTCTGTCCTTGCTTCTTTATTTTAACTATCTATATGTTTTTTAGGTTTCTCATGTGAGAGAAAACATACACTATTTAACTTTCTAAATCTGGCTAATTTCACTTACCTTGATGGTTTCTAATTCCACTTATTTCCTGCAGATGACATGATTTCATTCTTTATTATGGCAGAATTATAGTCCATTCTGTATATACTTGCATGGCCCATTTACTTTATCCATTCATCTGTTGATGGGCATTTAGGCTGTTTCCACAACTTAATTATTATGAATTACACTGGTACAAACATTGGTGTACATTTACTCCTGTAATATGTAGTCCTTAATCCTTTCAGGACTATGCCCAAGAGTGGTATAGCTCAAATGATATTTCTATGTTTAATCTTTTGAAGAATCTCCATTCTGATTTCCATAATCATTACATTAATTTGCATTCCCACCAGCAGTATAACAAGGCTCCTTTTCCTCAGCATCACCACAAGCATTCATTATTTTTTGTATTCTTTATAGTCATTCTGACTAGGGCTAGAAATACTCTCAATATAGTTTTAATTTATGTTTCTCTGATAGCTGGAGATGTTAAACATTTTTTTTTCATATACCTTTTGACCATCTGACTCCTTTTTAGAAGTCTCTATTCAGTTCATTTGCCCACTTTTACTGGATTCATTGCTTTCTGATGGTTAATTTTTAAAAGTTCTTTCTATATTCTAGTTATTAATCTTCTATCACATAAATAGCTAGCAAAGATTTTCTTCCATTCAGTGTGCTGCCTCTTCACTGTGTTAATTGTTTGCTTTGCAAGCAGAAGCTTTTTAATTTGATACAGTCTCATACATTGATTTTTGATATTGTTTCCCTATGTTTTTGGAGTCCTGTTCAGGAAGTCCTTGCCTGTGCTATGGCTTGAAGTGTTTTCCTATATTATCTTTCAGCAACGTCAGTGTTTCTGGTTTTACATTTAGGTCTTTGATCCATTTTGATTTGATTTTAATACAGAGTGTGAATAGCATTCTAGTTTCAATTTTCTGCATGTGGCTCCTCAGTCCTCCAAGCACCATTTATTAAAGAGGCTATTGTGAGCCGGGCTCAGTGGTACAGTACCTGGCTGGCAAATGTGAGTTCCTGAGTTTGATTCCCAGTACCAAAAATTTAAAAAAAAATTTTTTAAAGACTATCTTTTCTCCAGCATATGTTTTTGAACACTCTGTGTCATCATAATTACTTAATATCTTCAAATTCCTCATTTAAAAAAGCCAGACGGGGTAGTACATGCATGTAATCACAGCACTTGGGAAACTGAGTCTGAAGAGTTACAAATTTGGACCAGTTTGAGTAATTTAGCAACTTATCAAGGCCCTGTCTCAAAACAAAAAAATTGTTTAAAAGGGCTGGGGATGAAGCTCATTATGAAGACCCTAGGTTTAATCCATGAATACATACATGTGTGCATGTGCATGCCCGTTAGGATTGCAAAAGAAAATAAAAAAACATACAGATAACTTTAATGAAAGTGATATAAGTGACAAGGCCAAACCACTCACAATTGCAGACACTGCAGAAACCACAAAGTTATCAGCTAGGGAGAGGGCCAAGAAATCAACAGTTAATACCACTGCAAGGAAGTGATCCTACTCAGAATAGAACCCTGAGCCAGTAGATCTCAGACCAATCAGTGAACCCATGAGAAGACTCAGGCTACCAGAGGGTAAGGAGGGCAGGAGCAATCACGCAGACCCACTGAAGGATCTTGAGGAGACTGGGAGAATCAGAGAGCTCACTTCCCCAAGGCCTCCAGAAGTCCCCAAGAGGATTGGCAGGAAGTGCAATCCACACTGAGAGGGACACGCTGGGGAGAGGGAAGGGAATGATCAGTGCTTTGGGATTCACAGTCGAGAGCATACAGTTCTCAAAACCGTGGCTGTTGTGTCTTGTGCCTAGATGTACCCCAAAGCCTCACACAATCATAGGTAAGGTTTTTCAGAGGTGGCCAGATCTAGAATGTGTGATTGCTTCACGGTACAGTGCTAGGATCAAGAGCTCTAGAATTAAGGGTGTGAGTACTACCTGCCCTGAATAACCTGGATAAGATATAAGGGATAGAAAGAGCTGTGGTTGCCCCTCTGCTTGCTTTTGCTGTCTTCTGCCTGCTATGGACTGTTTCTGCTCTGTGATGTCACCCTGCCTTGAAGTCAGCTGATTATGGACTGAAACCTCTACCAACTGTGAGTGAAATAAACCTTTCTGCCCTTAACTTGTGGGTTTTGAGTATTTTGTCTCAGCAATGAGAAAAGTAACTAAGGCAGTGGCCAAGTTGTTCAGTGTTTCTTTTCAACAGGAAAGACAAGAGGAAGGAACCTTGAAGGTGAAGATAAACACTTGAGCCCCACACTCCTCTGCTAAAAGCACAGAAAACCATCTATGTCACTTGTATAGATGCTGCAGTAAACCTCATACAAAGATACTGTACCAATAACACAGTAAAATAATGAAAATTTGGCCTTGAAGCAGGTAAAAATGTTACTTAATATTACAATTTAAGCAAAAGGAAACTAGGAAAACCACAGAGACAAATCAAAAATATAAAATCTGAGAAATGAGGTGAATAAATAACCAGATGTGAAAAGATGCAGATGGTGGAAAGAATTAGAAAATGAAGGAGAAAATATGCAGAATGTAGACTAAACTAGAAGGAACCCAAAAATGCCTAGACACAGAGAATGTAGTAGGGGAAATAGAAGAAAGGAGGAAATTGAAAGAATCTAAGAGAAATAAAAAGGACAGAGTTGAAAATGATAGATATAAAAGACGGTGAGAGAAAATTCAATGAATAGTGTGTCACAGGAAAAGAAAACTGCTAAGATATTATGAGAGAATAAAACTATAAATATAAACCTTAGATTGCCAGATTAAAAGAGCATTCCATATGCCTTGGAAAATTGACTTCAAATGTTTGCTATCAACACAAATTCTACTAAAACTACTGGCATTTAAAGATAAAGGAAAATGTAGGCAAACAAATTAAGTCACTTATTAAAGGGAAAGAAACTCATACTGGCACCAGATTTCTTGACAATATGACTTCATACTGGAAAACAGCAGAGGGCAATGTAATTAATATACTGCAGTAAAGGGAATGTGACCCATGGAATGTATATCCTGCCAAACTGATCTTCAGGTTTAAAGACCATAGGCAAATGGTTGCAATGATGCAAGAAGCCAGGGTTTGTTGTTTACACAGCCTCTTCCTGGGGAATCTAGTAGGTGTCCATGGAGAAACCATAGACGAAGCTTTGGCCCAGTTTGCTGCTTTGTGGGAGATGATTTAATACTCTAATTATTTGTGGGGGATAATTAGAGAAATTGATCATTAAAGGCAGTGCCCCCTCTCTGTAAGTGTTCTCTTTTGGCACTCTTCCTTTGAACCTAGCAGATATAGTCACATAAAACCCATTCAGAAAATGATCCTACCACTCTTAATGAAGGAAAAGATCATGTCAAATTCATATCATTAAAAATGTCTCATGTGCAGTGTTTGATGGCTTCTTTAACCACTGTTGTGTGAATGTAAGTGACTCTGTGGTAGTTGAATAAAAAGTTGACATTGAGTTTTATTATGTGGGAAACTTACATGATCATATGATCCCTGAAAAATAAATGATAATTTGGTAAATGGTAACTTTAAAATAGTTGTTCAAAAGCCTACAGAAAGCTTCTTTATGCACAGAAAAATAATGATAATTAGGGTTTTCTGCAAAACATGTCAATAAAGGTATTTTTAAAAATTCCATTCCTCTCCTTGAAACCCAACAAAAACCCACAAAGAGAATGAGGAGGGAACACTCTGTCTTCAGTGAACAATGAAATGGTCATAATCCCAAACTATAAATTATGAAACACACCTGCCAAAGTCTATAAAATCTGGACTGAAATGAGAGGCAAGGTTGAGTGCTGACAAGTATTTCCTCCCGCACTGAGTGGGTTGTTGATTTCCCTGGGAGTGAGTGTGGTAGTCCTGAAAGGCCTGTACGGTGGTTCTTCGATCACAGAAACTTCAGGCTGAGGACCATGAGCTTCCCAAGAAACAACAGAGACTATCCCTGCAGGGTTGCAGGGTGAGATAGGGCTGGAGGAGGAGCCATATTTTTTATGCCTCCTCCCCAAAGAAGGGTGCCAGAGATGAAGTGGTGTGAAGGAAGGGGAGGCAGCAATTGCTGAATTATTACAGTGAGCCTGTTAGTTAAAGGCTCTTTGTTTAGTCCCACCATCCATTCAGATGCCAAAACCTAGAGAGAATTGTGGGTAAAGGATATGAAAGGCTTGGTGATGGACTATTGATGCAACAAACTGATGTACACTGGCCTCTTAACTGACCAGGTTGGTGTTAGTCACAGGCAGTTGCATTCAGGGCAGTGGAGATGCAGTGGCAAGCAGAAACACTGAAATGACACCCAGGGTTTGGAAGCTGATTTATTTATGTCAATGGGCACTGATGAGGATCATTCCCCAAATATCAGGCCCTGATCTCTGGTGGCCTAGGGCTTATATGAGATAAGCAAGCAGAAAGCACAGAGGCAGAATGGCTTGACAGTTGAGGATTGGTTTATACAATATGCACAATAGTGACCAGCTATGCATCACAATAACCAGCTGTTTCTAAGAGACAGGAGCAACCAGATTTGGCACAGTAACTATTACCTGGGGAACTAACTAACCAAAGTATACTGGTGGTGGTAGAGGTTTCTGTTACAGAGAATCTGTGCATGAAAAATAAGGAGGAAATCAATGTAAGGGGAGGAAGTTAGGGTGGGGAAGATTCCTAAACCAGGAGTCACACAAATGGCGTAATGAAGGTATTTCCCTGAGAAAAATTCCAACAAATAGATTCCGTGTTCTCCCAAAAAGTCATAATCATAATGTCTAGGGGCATGAGGGTTAAAAGAAAAGATTGAGTTAGGCATAGGGGTGCATACCTGTGATCCCAGAACTCTGGGAGGCTGAGGTAAGTTGGAGACCAGCCTGAAAAAATTAGCAAGTTAGTGAAACTGTGTCTCCAAAATAAAAAATAAAAATATTTGCTGGAGATATAGCACAGTGCAAAGGCTCTGAGTTCAACCCCCAGTACCATCGGAAAAAAATTAGGGGAGAGAGGGAGATTATAAAACAATAGAAGGATATGAAAAGCAAAACAGTTGGGAAAAAACAAGGTATAAGATTAGCAGACAAAATTTACGAGCAACAACAACCACAGAAAGAAAACCACTGGAAACAAAGAGGCCTAGAACACAGGCTAAAATAAATCATCCAAAATGATACGGAAAAGAACAAAGATGTAAAACCAGTTGCTAGCAGTAGTGATGGGTAGATCAAAGGTAAGCTTAGGTGGTATTCACTGAAAGGAACAAAATAAATAGAACAAAAATATTCAGAGACAAGAAAAATCACTGTCCTTCATTAAAGGCTCTCATCAACAAGTCATTAGGGCTCACCCTAGGCCAAGAAACACCCAGGGCCAAGAAGATCTCACCCTCTAAGACAGCTGCATAAGGTGTGTAAGAGTTTGCAAAATCTAAGACAGTATGGCCCACGATTGTTCTCATGTTGCAGTGCTCTCTACAGAAAAGAAACAGAGAGGCATCAGGACCCTGTTCACCATATGATGTTTTGGTACATGTCCAAATGGTAACCAAAATATGTGGCTAATGTTTACATTTTAATTTTTTTTACTTTTTTATTTAAGCGAAGAAAAAAAAGAAAAAAAAAGACATATATAACAAAGACAACAAGCAAAAGAGACAAACAAACAAGTAAATGCACAACAGTAACATTGCAAGTTTACAAAACCGGATGATAGAAACTCGACAATGGTTGCAATATTGCATATCATTATCTTTAAAATGGTTACTTACATTAACAGATATAGACATGTAAAATTGATCTAATCTCATAAGTGAGATAAATCAAACCCACATATGTAAATACCATATTGTCTCCCTAGTGTAAGAAACGGAAAAGTATGTATGATCCAAAATCTGTAATAAATACTACGTAAGGGTAAAAAACAGCTCGAAGAGCAAAAGTAATTGGGAAGGGAAAAGGCAGAAAGAGAAAAAGGAAAAGGAAAAGATATAAACCTGTATATATGTATTTGTAAGATAACTAAAATGAACACACTGCTGAATATATTCGTTATTGAGAAAGAACAATTAATGTTTAAATTTTTAAAAATTCATTATAGTAAAAAACACATTGGCTTTCACCCTCTCCTCAGAAAACTCCTCCTTACTTCAAACACACTTATGCCATTGTTCTTTCCACTTTTCTGGAGATATTCTGGAAGTTCTTTTTTATCAAGTGTCTTTAGGAGGTGTACCCTGCAATTTTGCTAAACTTATTAGTTATAATAGATTCTCGTTGTTTTCTACATATAAGAGCATGCCATAGGCAAACAGTGAGAACTTGAATTCTTTTCCAATTTGGATTTTTTTTTTTTGAGACAGGTCTGTCTGTGTAGCTCAGGCTGGCCTTGAACTCACTTTATAGCCCATGCTGGCCTCAAACTCACAGCGATCATTTCTCCTCAGCCTTCCACATGTTGGAATTACAGGTGTGTGCCACCATGCCTGGCTACCAATTTGAATTCTTTATTTCTTTCTCATGTTTAATTGCCCTGGCTAGGACTTTTAGTACTATGTTAAATAGTACTAGTTTCAGATCTTAGAGAAAAAACTTTTCCCTATTCAGTGTAATATGGGCTGTTGCCTTATTATATAAGGCCTTTATTATGTTGAGGTATGTTCTCTTTATACCTAATTTCTTTAGCATTTTTACCATAAAGTGATGTTAAATTTGATCAAATGCCTTTTCTGCACCTATTGAGTGAGTATGTAATTTCTACCTTTTATTCTGTTGATATAGTGTATTGTGTTCATTGATTTGCGTATGTTGAACCATCCTTGCATCTCTGGGGTGAATCTTACTTGATCATGGTAAATAAATTTTTTAGCACACTGTTGGATTTGGTTTGCTAGTATTTTGGTGAGGATTTTTGCATCTGTGTTCATTGAAGATACTTGTCTGTCGTTTTCTTTTTTATTGTAGGTTTTTATTGTATGCTTGAATGGTTATGGCATCAGTGTAATGCTGGACTCATAGAATATGTTTGGAAGAATTATTTCCTCTTCAATATTTTGGAATAGTTTAAGAATAATTGGTATCAGTTCTTTCTTAAATGTTTGGTAGAACACAGCAATGAAACTCTGATCCTGAGCATTTCTGTGACTCTTTCTACATTTCCATATCTCATATTCTTGGTAATGAATATGTATCTTTTTAAAAACAAAATCAAAATCATTTTACTATACATAAATAGCTAAAAATAAATTAGATTTATCAGTTGCAATGTCCGAAACAAATCTCACAGCCATGAATTACTATAAAATATACCAATCTCAGAGAGAAAGATGCAATGAAGAAAAAGAGTAAGAAAGGAAAGGAAGGGAAGGGAAAAGAAGGATGCAAGAAAGCTGAGAGGAAAAGGAAGTCTCCATACCACGGAAGACATTGCTAGTGGGGAAGCAGTTTGGTGAGGCCCAGCCCTACATGGGCCCCGCACTTTCCCACTGCAGGCCTCACTGCTGTTGGCCGTGTCCTGCGGGCTCTGTCTGACCTCACCTGCCTCTCTTTGCAGTGCTCAGTCAGCTGTGGCGTCGGGCTCCAGAGAAGGAAGCAGGTGTGCCAGCGGCTCACAGCCAAAGGCCGGCGCATCACCCTCAGTGAGGCAATGTGCAGGGACCTCCCCACGCTGCCTCTCATCAGACCCTGCCAGGCACCCGTGTGTGGTGGTAAGTAGCCAATGCCCATCTCACCGAGAGGTGCCCCTGCCATAATTTCTGTCCAGCCTGCTTCATTTTCTGTACATCAGTGAATTTCTAATTTGTGAACCAAGCAAATCAGGCAGAGCTCAGACTTTTACACAACAGATGATGGAACATGCGAGGCTGAGACACAGCTCTCGGAAAAGGCAGTTTTGAGAATGTCTGCCCATTTAACAGATGCATTTTTGAGGCTTTCTTGCCTGGATTTATATTCTCTACTTCACCACAGCTTCTCCCACCTAGAATTCATGATTGAGCCTTGTCTATATTAAACTGAAATTCTAGCTTACTCTCTAACAAGGTATTTGTATTCGACTGATTAAAAACAGAAGAGCTATTTTTTAGTACTAAAGTATTTTTATTCAGGATAGTTGGAAACTAACAAGGATGAAAATATGAAATACCTTGGGTTTAAAACATAGCAGTTTGGATACCTCTTCAAATAACTGCAAATAGTAAGCTGACTAGAAAGAGTTAATACCATAGCTTCGCTCTGTTCAAAGCTAATTGCATGTAGCATTCACCTGTATCTTCCTTGTCCATGAGATGATACTTATCTACACATGTATGTGCACATTTTATGTAAAAGGGTCACAAAAAATGAATTCAGGGCTGCTGCAACAGCAGTTGAGAATCAGGCAGTAGAAAGGTAGTGGGGAGGCAAGACAGAGACATGGAAAGAGAGCTTCAGAGTGCTTTTCCTGCTTTGCATTTATACTCTTTCTTCATCTGTAAAATAAAATTCAGGATATGTAAAACCCTATTTGATATCTCATGAACCCTTCCAAGCTTGCTTATGGTAAGAACAAAATCAGAAATGAACAGTTCTTATTTTAATACTTCTCCATTGGCATGTGTGTGTGTGCGTGCCCATCCTCAGTTTACTGATAGTTCCTCAGTTATGTGACTGCTTTCATGGAACAACTCACCACCACCAACAACAACAACAAAAAAAAATTAAGGTAAACTAAAATGCAATCACATTTATCCAGAAGTTAGTGTGAGGAGTTCCTCACACGCATCTTCTCCCATAATCCCCCAAGAAGTGCTACAAGACAGACATCCCCATTTAGAGACAAGAAATCCAAGCCTGAAGCCTGAGGATTGCCAGTTGGCTTCCTTGTCCTGTTTGACCACAAGCCTGTCTGATTCAGGCGCCCACGCTCTTAGCTGCCTCTCTTTGCTGATTCATGGATGGCATTAACATTTTTTCCTGGGAGTCCTTTGAAAACAAATTTTCAAAATTTTGAGATTCCAGAAAATTGAGAATCCAAGTTCTAAAGTCTCCCAGAATTCAAGAATGTCTGTGGCAAATGGCACACAGCCGTGCTTTGTTTGATCCAGTTAGCTATCTGATTTTTATTAATCGTGGATGATTGCATAGCTTTGCAAATAGACTGTAAACCACCTGAGAGGAGAGCGAAATTGAAGTCACACTGTATCTTCCTCTAAAATCACAACAGACTTACATGTGGGAATGCATCGTGGCTCTTAGGACATGCAATGTGGTACAGGACAAAATTATAAATTATGGCGCACCATGGAATGTAGAGTCAAATTACAGGTTTTAAAGAAAAAAAGTCATACTTTCTCTCTACCCCACCCAGTTCCTTAGCTGCCAAACACGTAGATCATGGATGCAGACGAGACACAGGAATGTGTGCTCCCAGGAGGAGCCAGTTACCTTGGGCTGGCCTCGCCTGGGCTGCAGACTGGCCGGGGCATCACCATCATCTGGTGTCCTTGCTTGGTCTTGTGGAATCGAGTCTCCTCTCACTCTCCTGGGGAACCCTCTGTCTATGCTCCACTCTCTTAGAGCATACCACAGGGCTGAGTGGTGAGCTGGGCCTCCCCAGCCTCCAGGCCCTGCTTTCTCTGGGTCATTTACCCCCTAACCTTGGTCACATAGGTCTCAGATACCCTTCTCAGATGTCCAAGTCACCACAGACAGACTTGCAAGACCTCCATGTTCCCTTCTCCTGGACATACCACCAGGCCTGGTCTTCCTCTCCAGCCTTGCAAACCTCCAGGACAACCAACATCATAACACTGACACCCCCATTTCCCAATTCCATCAATCCTACTGACCCAGCACCATGCTGCAGAGACACCTCAGACATCCTTGTCACAGGTACAGAGAACCAGGCCCACCTCACCTAGACATAGGTTCAAGATGGGCTAGAGCACCCTGAACGCTACACTAAGGAATTCCAATTTCCTCCAATAAGGAAATGACATGGTCAGCTCATTTTCTCTGACAGCCAAACAGGTACAAGAGATAAATACAGGCAGGGAATCTAGACAGTGGGAATGTGCAGCATCTAGGTGAGAGATCATGGGTAGAAGCTTCGAGTGTGAAACCTGACAATGACTCAGACATGCACCCCAAATTCTTGATGCCTATGTAGAATAGAGGTCTAAAGGACAGGGACTGTGGTGTGTTTCTAAATTTTTATCAACCAGCTCTGGGAGTGGGATGGCAATAGGGGAGAGCTAGTTTACTTCTACTGTGGTTTGCTGGTCCCCATAGTGTGAATTCTGCCCCTACCTCTGGTTCTGGTATGGCCCTGGGACATCACTGAATGTACATTTGGGGAAAATGCTAGTGGCCCTGTTGCTGTTGATTTCATCCAAATGGTTCCCTAGTGCTGACTTGAGAAACTGGAAGAAGATGATACCATTGACTTAGGACATGTAGCAAAAGGCTGACAGTATGTTTTGATTATTTCATCTATGTATGCATCTATGTATATAGTACTGGCTTTAGGCGTGCTAGGCAACTACTCCGTCACTAAGCTACACCACAGCCCATATTATAATAATATTTTAAACTTAAGGTACCATGGAGAGGCTTTTAGTATGCAGTGGACAATTAGTTCTATATATCCAGAAAGCAGTCTAGGATAGACAGACTAAATAAGAAGGCGCTGACCTGAAAGAGTTAGTTCAAACTATGGGATCATCCAGGAAGACACAGGGCAAGAAGAGAGCATATCAAGCACTGACCCCATTGGTAGAAATAGCAAGGAACTGGCAACAATGACCCTTACAAAGAACCAGAAGAAATGTTAAGGAAAGTTTAGGGAGGAGAGACTTCTTCCTGTAGCGAGTGATCACAGGTGCCAGAGACCTGAGAATGATCACATAAGATTAAAGGGGTAGGAGGGAGAGATTTATCACTAGGGGCCATTGCTGGCTTTTTCTGGAGTGCCACGACCCATGTGGCTCCTGAGGTTCTTGGGGTGAAGGACCGCGAGAGGATGAGAAAAATAAAGAGACAAAGCTGGGGTCAGGTGGAGCCCTTACTGTCCTGATGGGAGGAAATGTACTACTCAACCAATGCTGCCCTTTACTTACATACTAGGAAGGATAATGTCAATTTTAGCCCCTCTGCCTAGCAGCCCAGGCCTGGATTGTCTTGGGGCTAGGTGTTCTCTAGGTTGAAGTAGCTTTTTACGTGGCTTGCCCTAGGCTCTCTTTGTTCTTGGAATGATCATGTCCGGATCATGCCCTAAGTCGATTTCCAGCTTCAACGGCTCCCAACACTGGAGAGCTTTAGGATCTTTATTTCTAATGTCAGGAGAGGGAACCAGCACCAGCCAACCAGGCAAGTGGAGGGCTAGATTCCAAGGGTGGGTGTCTAATGGCATGATAGGAAAGCACACCACAGCCAGAGCCCATCAGGGAGTAGCCAGAGTCAAGGATGGTGAGATGGGGGTTAGCTGGCTTGGGGAGACGCAAGGTGTGGCAGAAAGCCTTACAGTCCCAGAGGAGGTAGCAGGAGTACGGCTGGCCAGGCACATGAGGAGCTGAAGCTAGTGCTGAGGGTGGCCTCAGGCACCAGGAGCTGGCACAAAGACCCCAAAGGAGGACACATAAGAGCTGGCCTTTCATTCTCTAGAAAATTCAAACTGTGGCATTTCTCACCCCTGCACAGCAGGAGACGTGGAGGGATGTGTGGGCACTGTCACATAGCCTGGAAGGCCTATGAGAGGACATTCAGGAACCTGGCCTGCAGGGGGCAGTGCCCTTGCCCCCTCGGGATTGGCCAGTGCCACCATGTTGAGGCATTTTTAGAGACAGATGACAGTTACCCCAAGTTTCTTTTCTTTTTTTAAAAATTAGTACATGTTTGCAGTACATGCCATTTACAGTCATCTTGGGGAATGGGCACACGTACATATTATAGCTTCTTTTTAAAATCCCTATTCCCCTGCCTCTCTTCTTCCCGCTCGAAATCCCTTTTCTCCATTTTCACTCTTGTTGATATTATTAATCTTCGCTCATGTTGTGATATTCATTGAGGTTATTAGGTTCCTGGACATGGCATATTTTTATTCTACTTATTTCCTGTGACCCTGGCCCCTCCCCTCACTCTCAATGTCTGGACCTCTTCCCAGTTGCAAGAGATCTATCCCTTTGTCTCCTTATACATCCTTTTTTGTGCTCTTTGTCCTTTGCCTTACCCAAGTGAGAGATACTATAGGTATTTAAACTTGTGTCAAACCAGTTTCTTGCCCAAGAACTGGGTCCAGTGAAACCACACCCCAGGTACTTCTCTGAAGGAACTCAGGGGCATCCCAGAGAGGAATTGGTCCAAGCCATGGAACCTGGCATTCTAGCAAGGCTCATGAGTTTCTGTCTCTGGCCAGTATCCAGTCCCTGCCAGCACACCTGCCAGCTGGATTGCTCTGAACCCCAGTATGGGAAGCTGCCAAGGCAGGGCTGGGAGTGGGGCCAGCTGGGGCCATGCATAGACAGTTAGGTTTCTCCTGTGGCTCAACAAGCCACCATAGCAGGCTCTTCACCAAGGCTAAGCCTTGTGTGCCACCTGCAGGCTCCACAGCCTGCTTTGAAAGGAGACACGTCCCATCAACTTAAAGCTCCAAGCTCAGCTGAGGGTTGTCTGGCTACTAGTGGACCTAAAGGTAGTTAGGACCCATCTCTGTGTTGTTCCTAGGGCATCAGGATGGAATCTGGGATCACACCAGCCTTGTATCATCCCCAGCCTGAGCCATGCGTGTGATTTCTGCACCATCCTGGTAAGAGCAGGCATGTTGAGGATTTTACCCTACTTGCAGTTGTCCTAAAACCATCTGTCTCCACACATTACCTGGTTACACAGATTCATTGTCTGACTTTGTTTTGCTGGAGGGGAGAGGTTTTAAATTTTTATAAATTTTTTCAGTGTTTTTTTTATTAGTACATGTTTATAGTACAAAGTGATTAAATTCCTTATGGGGAGTTGGTACATGTACATATGTTTCCATATTGATTTCCATAATGGTTTTACTAGCTTACATTTCCACCAACAATACAGAGGGTTCATTTTCCCTCACAGCCTCTCACGCATTTTTTTATTTTTTATTTTTTGAAGATAGCCATTCTTTCTGGAGTAAGATGAAATCTAAGCATTGTTTTCATTTGCATTTCCCTAATGGTCAGAGATGTTGAACATTTTTTCGGGTATGTATTAGCCATTTGTACTTCTGTCAAGTATCATTTAAGTTGATCATTTTTTTACTGCATTTTTTTATTGGGGAGTGTTATTTTATTCAGTTCACTGGCAATGTTTTTCCCATTCTGTCAATTGTCTCTTCACTTTCTTGGTTGTTCCTTTTGCTGTGAAGAAATTTTTTAATCTATGTGTCCCATTTGTTGATTCTTGATGTTATTTTTTTGTTCATTTGGAGTTCTTTTCAGAAAGTCCTTGCTATACCTTGTCTTCAAGAGTTTTACCTGTCCTGTCTTTCAGCTGTTTAAGTGTTTCTGTTTTGACATTTAGATCTTTGATCCATTTTGGTTTTAGTTTAGTACATAATGAATGATACAAGTCTAGATTTAATCTTCTACATGTAAATATCCAGTTTTCCCAGCACCATTTGTTAGAGAAGCTATCTTACCTACAACATATATTTTAGGTCCCTTTGTCTAAGATCAGGTAGCTGAATGTGCCTGGTGTTGTACCTGTATTCTCTATTCTGTTCCATTGATTCTCATATCTACTTTGGACCACTGCTGTGCTGTTTAATCACTGTAATTTTGTAACATAACTTTAGGTCCATGGGCCTGAACTGCCAATTTCATCTTTATGAAATTTGCATGTAAATTCATCATGTCTGTCCTTCAGCAAATACCTTTTTTCCCAAAGAAATTATGGGTCTATTTCTGTTGCTTTTCTGAACCTCCAAACCTCACCAGGCAGCCAGAGAGGAAAGGGTTCTTTATGAGGCACCTGGAATACTCCAAGATTTACTCTTACAAACCAGGGTGCCAGCAAACACACTGTACTTAGTGCCAAGAGCCTAAAGAAGGCCATTGAAGTGGAACTCTGCTTTTTTTTTTTTCCCACTGTGTTCCTGCCAGTGTTTATACCATGAGGACCCCTAAGTGAGGTTCTTTAGGATAATGAGGCCTCACTTTCATAACCTTCTAAATCTAGCAATATCTACAATGGGAGTTCAGTCTCTCTTACCACTCAGTGGTGCCTCCAGGCCTTCTAGGCCCCATCTCATAATCTGCCCAGGGAACAAAACACATCCTCAAAGAGAATTCAGACCCCTGCACACACATCAAAGTGCTCACACCCCAGAATCATTTCAGAATACAGGAAGCCCTCTCCCACAGGTGAATCAGGGAGATGGGTTCTTCTCTTGGGATACAGGATCTCTTTGGACCCAGTCTATTAATTAGAGTCTGTGCCCAGGAGCAAGTGAAGGTCACCCCATCTCTGATTCTCTTCTGCCTCATGTCTGGACCTGGTGCTGTTACCTGGTCAGGGTCACTGTCATCATATATGAGAGCTCATTTTGCATATGTTGCTATGCTGAACATTTCATGGAAACCCTCTGATTTAATTTTCACATTCCTCTTATGAAAGTACCAGCATTATCCACACTTTTCAGGAAAGATAACTGACACTCAGAGAAGTTAAATGATTATCCAAGTGTCAGAGTGAAGATGTCTACTTAAAAGAGTGTGCGTTCCAAGTGCCTACACTACCTTTGCTTTCCTGATCACAGTTTGACATTTCTTCCTCAGACTCTCATTCTAAGTGAAATGGCACATTGGGGTTATAGTCTGCATTTGGTCAACCTCACCCTCTTTTTCAGACCCTTCAAATGCATTCGTTCACATTACGCCCTTGCTTCTTCCCTTAGTCATGGGGTATTCATGTCTCCAAGCTAGATTAGCTCTTAGGGTTACCCCTCCAGATGGTGGAGGCCCAGCATAGCAGACTAACATCCTGCTGAGGGAAACCTATATCCACAAGTTGGGTAATTATAAGGCCATCATATGAGTTTGGCATAGAACAAACATTTCTCACATGTAGAAGCAACCATTCCTTCTGGTTCATTAAGCCATATAACCTCATGACTTGCCACACCAGGGCTTTTATAAAATAATTTATATATTTTCATTTAGCACATTCAAACTTGCAGTCATTGCTGCTAAAGTAATACCTGTGACAGTTACTCTAATATATGAATAACATTAATAGCATAATGTTATTCATGTTTTATTACTCAATTGTTTTAAGAAAACAAAACAATGTACCAATGCTTCTGTCAGCCTTAGAACAGTGCTGACCAAAAGCTTTTATTCTTGAGTCTTTCTTTTCATTTTCTTATCTTCATTTTTTCTCGCAGAAATGAAAGTAGAGACAAGGACAAAAGCTGCTGAGCTGGGACCTCAGATTCTCAGTGTGCAGAGAGTCTACATTCAGACCAGGGTGGAGAAGCGGATCAACCTGACCATTGGTAGCAGGGCCTACTTGCTTCCCAATACCTCTGTGATCATTAAATGCCCAGTGCGACGCTTCCAGAGATCTCTGATCCGGTGGGAGAAGGACAGTCAGTGTCTGCAGAATTCTAAACGACACAGCATCACTAAGTCAGGCTCGCTGAAAATCCACAGCCTCGCAGCCCCTGACATCGGTGTGTATCGGTGCATTGCAGGCTCTACACAGGACACAGTTGTCCTCAAACTCATTGGGACAGACAACAGGCTCATCGCACACCCAGCCCTCAGACAGCACGGGAAGGGGCAGCCTGGAACAGACCACCCTGAGGCCAATAGCTTGGGAGCCACTTGGCATAAAATGAGGCAGAAGTGGAGTAACAAAAATGAGCTTTACCTGCCTGATGGTCAAATTAATAACCAGCCTTTCTTGAGAGCTCTGTTTGGCCACTGCAGCAATCCTCCAGGTGACACCAACTCTTGGGAGTTTAAGAATAAGCAGTTTGAAGCAGCTGTCAAGCAGGGAGCATACAGCATGGATACAGTCCAGTTTGAGGAGCTGATGAGAAGCATGAGCCAGCTCCTGGAGGCTGGGGAGGTGAGCGAAGACCTTGCCTCGCAGTTGATTTATCAGCTGGTGGCTGAGTTGGCATTGGTGAAGGTGCAACCAACGCCCCCAAAGTGGACGGGTGTCCAGGAGGAGCCACTGCCCTCTGCTCCACTCAGAAGCCAGACACGGAGTGTGCCCCAAAGCACGAGTGTGAAAGGTGCGGGCCGGCTGACATTTAAGCCCAAAGGACCTGTTCTCATGAGGCAAAGCCATCCGCCTTCAGTTTCATTCAATAAAACAATCAATGCAAGGATTGGAAACACAGTATACATTACAAAAAGGACAGAGGTCATTGATATCCTCTGTGACCTTGTCACCCCCAGCGAGGTCACATACACATGGACCAAGGATGGAGCATTGTTAAAACCTTCAGTAAAGTAAGTAAAACAAGAATACAGTGTTCATTTTTCCAGTTCCTTCTTAAAGGATATTCTAGTTTTCTTGAAAATATTTTGGAGTTTTTTTCTCCTAAGAATATGTTTCCAACTAGAATACACATAAAAAATATTAGAATTTTTTTTCACTTACGCATTAGAATTTCTTAAACTACTGTGTTATCCTAGTTACTAGCATATTGGTAAAAAAAAATGTGTATAGAGAGAATGAGCTTACACTTAAAGAGAGTCTCCCTTTGTGTAAAAGTGGATATAAGACCTTTAAAAAGTTAAGCTCGTAAGTAGCAATTCTGCATTATGTTGGAACTGCAGGTCCCAGTTCACAGAGTTCCAGGTGTCGAGGACATGTGACATCTTACTGGAGCTCACATGTATCATAAGAGGTTGGCAGGGCAGCAGTTCAGTTTTTCAGTGAGATCACTGAGAAACAGTCCCAGACTGTCCAGGTCCAGGGCTGTAGCTCTGAACGCCACTGACCATATTTGACCATCAGATAGCAGCCTTGGAGAAAGACTGGATATCTGAAATGATTTTCTACTATTACATGGTGGTTTGTGTCATACAATCCAAAAATAAGATGATAAGAATCATAGTTTTTGAGATGCTCAAAGCATAGAATTAAGTCATATTGTATTGTGATCTCTAGGTCACAGAAAAATGTCACATTTCATTCAGTGTACATATGACAAGGGGTAACAGATGTTAACTCAGTTTTGAGTTCTTTACTGTCTTTAAATCTTGCTGTTTGTACAAAAAGGACTGCAGATATTGTGCCGTCTCTTAATTTTCATTTTAGTGCTCAACTTTCAGCTTATCTGTCTGTAGGTATCATTAAGAGACACAAAGAAAATAGTTTGTATGAAAATTGATTTACAGGCCAAAAAATACCTTTAAAATGAAAATTTTGAACTGAAATTACAGCACTTAGGAAGCTGAGGCAGGAGGATCATCATGAGTTCAAATCCTGCCGGGGCTACACAGTGAAACTCTGTATCAAAAAAATAAATAAATAAATAAAATGCAAGTTTTATTTTTACTGTGTCCTTTGTGCCTTCAACCTAATATAAAAAACATCAGAAGAAATCTAGATGAAATTCAGATTTTTGTAATAAATTATTGGGCTAAGTCTTAAAATGAAAAAGTAAGAGGAAAGTATTTTTGTGCTCTTTTATCCTAGAGCTCTGAATACAGTTGTGCAATGAAATTATAGAACTGGAGTAAATCTCAAACTTTTTGATCCTAGGGTCCTTTTAAATTTTAAATTAAAAAACCCCAATGGGCTTTTGAGATATTTATATGTCTATATAAGAAACATTTAAAATATTTCAATTTGTTTATAAAAAACAATAGTAAGGTCTATTACATGTTCACGTAAATAACATTTTTTGAAAAGCAACTCCTCATTACTGATAATAGTAGGATTGCTTTATACCTTTGCAAATTTCTTTAGTATTTGACTTAGTAAAAGATATTATTGATTCTTACACACATTGATTCTTACATATGCTTCTGCATCTATTATGTCACATTGTTTTAGTTTAAATATGTGGTGAAAAAATCATACAGAATGTTAGTTGGAAAAAGGGAATATTTTAATAGCTTTTTAGGTAATTATGGATATTCTTCCTTAATACTGCACTAAAATTGGACAAATGATAGTTTCTCAAAGGCTGGAATGTGGAATCTGAAATAATATATATGAAATATTGGCACTCTGTTGAGTGAAATCTACTGGTTTATTACATAATTCGAACAGATTTTTCACCCATGCAAGATTTCATAACATTGTACGTTGGTCATTTGCAAAGTGCAGGTCTCCCAAATGTTGACACATTTCATTACACAGTTTTAAAACTGTACACATTCTTTAACATTACCATCAGAAAAATCTTTCAGTCTTGGGACTCTGTCAAGCTACAATAGTGGACACTAGTTTTCCAAAATTCTAATTTTCAATTGAACACCCAAATTTTATCGCTGGCAACAAGTACTGTCAGTTATTTTCCTTGGGTTGGCAAGCTTACTTGGCTCATTAAAAGTATGCAGCTATCTGCCAACAACCCAAGTCCGAATCAGTGTGGACTTCTTGTCATAGCTTGTCTGCCACTCATTCTTTCAAATAAAAATCCTATTCCATGAAGAAGGTACACAGTGAACCAGTAGTGCAACAGCTGCCCCTTGTGCCTTGATGTGCAGGAGATGAGCACTGCAAGTGCCTCCTGTGTTGTCAGACAGGAGAGTAAGCACCCTCGTACTCAGGGATTGAGTCTCGGTAAAACCCACACGCATCACTACTCCATACAGGATATTCTTAAGTGCAGCTGGCCTTTTGCTTCCATGTTGAGTGTGTGGTGGCCTGGAATGTGGGGCTGCTAACACAGGTGACACTGCCTGCCTCCATGTTTGGGTACTGGTGCCTCTGCCATCACTATCTCTGCCATCATTACAAAGGCCAGCACAGCCATGAAAAGGCCCATCATGGCTTGCTGTTATTATGACAATAGTTTTCAAGGACTGCTCACTGGCTCAACAGTTCTGTTATATAAACCAGAAGGAAGGAGGCTGAAAAAGCTAACACATTCCATGGTCTATGGCTGCGACGTAGTAGCACATGGCCAGTTTACATAAATTCATGTTGAGTTGATCATAAATAGTTGGACTTGGTGGGAAGGAATTAACCCAAGTGTCTGAGCCTGAGACTTCTAGAGTGCCTATAAAGAAGAGCTTTACCTGGTGTACCCTGTTAAGATGTGCTTCTGTACTCTTAGGGAGCAACCACTTAAAACCGAAGCAAATCCACATATCAAGTATTAGTTTTGGTTTTTAATTTTTAAGAGAATAAAATCCATTTTGTTTCCATTTTTCTCTGAAAGTCACTTAATTTGTTCAATGTATGTTTAATTCCCTTTATATAAGGAGGTTCTCACCTTTGGATATATGTTTCTGAAGCTCACATACCTTTTCAATTGACATAATTGAGGAATGGAGAAATCAGAGCCTCTCCAAGGAGAGCGGAGTGTGCAGGTGTGATGTGGGTGCCTCTTGGATGCTAACTAGTAAGAGGTTGCAGCCAGAAATGAAAGAGTAGGTAATCAGTTAGGGGCGGCTGTCTACAAAGCCTGCTTTGTTATTGCTTTGACTTAAAAGTAAAGTCATGTGGCCACAGCTAGGATTAGATACATAAGAAAGGTCACTTTCTGGTTCTCTAGCCCAAGGACTGATCCAGTCCTAGTGGCTGGATGGCCTGCCTGGTGTGTGAGGGTCATGCATGCCCACTGTTTTCACATGTCATTTACTTCTCATGAACTGTTAACTTGAGGCCTCCAAAGAAAAGAAATTATATAAGAATTGCTAAAGCATACATGCATATGTGCAAAATCTTGAAGAAAACACATTAGTAGGCTTATTTGTCATGTATGTATGTATAGTTACTGGCTATACTTTTGTTGTTAGTTAGTCCTCCTCGAATGAAAAATCTAACCCCATTGAGAGATGGTCTGTTGACTAGACTTTTTTGTGGTGAACTCTAGCTACCTTGACTTCTATCTACTTTTGTATATTTCTGTTTGTGTCATGGATTGAGTGTCCTTACCTCCTCCTTGTACTTTACTCTGAGCCATTCCTCTGTTCTATTCTAATTATTGATACATTTAGTCATCAGTGGGTTTGGGGAATGCTATAGAAAACTCATTGTGCTTAGCACTGAGACGGCACAGTGGGAAACAAGATTGGCCCTGCTCTTGAAAAGATCACAATCCAGTGGGAAGAAAGATATTCCATCAAATAAATACATGAGCCAGAGAAGGAGTCTGAAAGGGTAGAAGATGATGGTGGGGATATCGGGGGAAACTTTATAAGGGAAATCACATTTGATCTAGGGCACCTTGGGTAGGTTGGAGTTTACCAAAAGAGAAGAAGGCCATGTCAAATAAAGTGAGCAACATATGCAGAAGCTCAGGTGATGAGAGATCTTGAAAACATGGCTGGAGCATAACTCAATTCATGAAAAAAACATACTAGAAGCCAGAATAATTGGTATTTCTAAAATCTAGAAAGTAGGGTAGGGAAATAAATAACAGATGGACCCCTGATTCAGGTTTAGAAGTGAGTTAAAATCATAAAGAAAATGATAACATTGAAATAAAAACAAAGCAAAGATTCTTTCTCATTTCTTTGACTAACTTACCTAATTAGTTAGTATTCACCTGGTCAACCCCAAACCCTGATTTTCATTATATTTACATACCTGGCTTTTCTCTGTGTGTGTGTGTGCGCGCGCGCACGCATGCATGTACGTGTGTGTGTGTTGAGTCAGGATCTCACTGTGTAATGCAGACTGGCCTGGAACTCATGGCAGTCCTCCTATCTCAGTCTCCTGAGTGCTGGGGTTACAGGCATGAGGGTGCCATCACTCCTGGGCCATACTGGTTTTTAGGAATGTCAGTAATCACAACACTCGAGAGAATGCAGGCAGTTTATCCCTGAGTCCTAACAGTGTAGTTCAAATCCATATAAACCCTCAGCCTTAGACTTGGCCCTCAACTGGCTTCTTTATATAGTAGAAGTGACACAAGAGCCCATTGCGAAGGGGCCTTCACCAACGCCACTTAATTTCAGTGTGGAAATCCACATCTGCAGTGCGTTAGGATTTGGGCAGAAAATGAGGATTTAACATCCAGCAAATTCAGAGAGTTTATCATTTTAAAAAAATGCAGCAAAGTAAGCAATGAATCCATCCAAAAAGCTCTGTTCTCTCCTAAAGCAAGGTAGGAAGCCCAGGTGTCCAAGCACTATCCAGTTCTAACAGTGCCAGGGATAGAGGACAAAGGAAAGACTCTCCCATCCCTTTGATTGGTGTAGTTTTCTGGATCTAGGAAGAATCCCAGTGAGATCATCTTTTGGGGTCCCTGCCAGCTGAAAATCTATGATTTTGTGGTCTTCTTTTTCTGCAGCTTGCTGTGGCCCTAGAGCAGTTAGAAGTGTTACTTGAATGCATTCTCTTTTACTGTTCTACAGGATAAGTTTGAACAGAACTGGAAGAATACAGATAAGGAACCCAACAAGGAAAGAACAAGGAATATATGAATGTTCTGTAGCTAATCATCTCGGTTCAGATGTGGAAAGTTCTTCTGTGCTATATGCAGGTAATGCCAGTGGTTGAACCTTAGAATTTCTGTTGTTTTTATTAAACTCTAAAGTAGTGTGTCTCAAATTGCTATTACCTGAAGCTTGTTCAAACACAGATTGATTGCTGGACCCATTCCCAGGGGTTGGCCTCAGGAGATCTGGAATAGGTGTGGAAACTGACATTTCTAACATGGTCTTACACTAAGCTAATACTGCTGGTCTGAGGACCACACTCCAGAAATGTCCGCTCTGCAGTTCACCTTTGAAGAATTGGTATTAATGAGACAGAGTTTAATTGGTGTACTCATATTATGTACTGATATTAAGAGATCTTCTACTTTAATCTTTCTACTGGAATTTGAAGGAAAGCCCAGAAAAGGAAGAATTTGCGCACATCAAACATTTTGTTGAGACTCAACAAGAATTATTACCTCCTACCAATCTAATCTTTCTCCAATACAGCTTTTGTTTTTCAGTATTAGGGACTGAACCCAGGGCATTCATACTAAACTACATCCCCAGTCTTTTTTTTTTAAGTTATCTTGAAACTGAGTCTTGTTAAGTAGCTAAATTGTCTAGGCTAAACTTGAACTTGGACTACTTCTGCCTCACACTCTCAGAGTTCTGGGATTACAGGTGTGCATCACCATGGCCCACTTCTCTTACAGCCTTGAATGAGCCCCAAATCCTAGTTTTATTCTAGAGCCAACACATTACCTTGCCTCTGGTTCCATATACGAAAAACTTTATAAGGGATGTTTTAGGTACCACATTTACATTAGACATACCTGCTTGTATCATCTTCTCTGTGATTATCAATATAAAGAATACCTTTTATCTTGTTCCCTGGAGCAGACTCAGAGAGGATACTTGGTAAGTTTTATGTGAACAGAAACTTAACCTTATATTTAGGTCAATCTGAAAGGGCTCCTAGAGGCTTTTCCATCCAGGATAACTCCTACCAAGGGACAAGAGAGTGGATCAGGACCTTCTGTCCTGTCTCTATCAGCCTCTGACCTCAGTATTTCACATTCTTCCTTGCAGAAGTGTACACAAACCCCGGTGTGTGTTTTGGCCTGCTTCACCTCATTCAAGTTTGCATGACAGAGGCATCTGTCATGTCTTCTTTGCTTCTTCTGAACTTCTGAACTCTTTCTTTTTAAAACTATCAAAGAGGAATTGTCCCTAATTTTCATTATAAAACCAAAATATTCTCAGTCTATATGTGATTGTTTCTGTGCACTTTTTTTGAATGCATCCAACCACCCATCCGTCCACCAACTATATCCCTCCATCTATCCAACCATCCATCCATTCACCATCTCTCTATCCATCCATCCATCCATCCATCCATCTCCTCCTCCCTCCTTCCATTAGTCCTGTTATCCCTCTACCTATCTGTTCAGCAGTCCAACCAGCCATCTGTTCATTTATCCATCCATCTAACCACTGCACATTCCAACTATGTACATTCAGGTCCCCATTGTACACCATGAGGGATACAGAGAGAACCAGCCCTCTACCTTGAATTCCTTGGAGTTCAACAGTTTACCAAATGCAGCACAGCTTACCAAAGAGCAAAAGCCTGAACCTAACATAGTTTCCCACTCCCTTTGAATTAAGAGGCACCTGTCATCTTGTCTATTGAAAGAAATATCACCAAACCAGAGAACAACCATCTGTCTGTCGTGGTGGGAGGCGTTGTGGAGGCAGCCATTGGAGCAAATGTGACAATCCAGTGTCCTGTCAAAGGTAAGTCAAGTAATTCCCAGTGGGAAGGTGTGTGACCAGCCAGTTACCAAGGAATGACTTCTGACCATGTTAGTTCCTAGATCTCTTTTGATAAGCTTAAAAAACCTGATTTTCAGCACAGAAACAGTGGATCTGACTCTCAAGGCTGAGCTTGTGAGGCAAGTATATACAGCAGAATGCAAATTCACTTGTCTCTGGTGTGACAGTGGTTGCAAGACCAGAAGATTCTGTCCATTGTGCAGGTCTACAGCAGAGGACAGCTTTTCCTCAGATCCTTGCTTGGCAAACGTGGAATCTGAGAGAAGAGACTGGTTAGAAACATAGATGTGTCTTCCAGATAGACAAAGGCAATGCTCGGCAAAGCCAGAATTATCAGAGTCCTCTGCCTAAGCCTGTCCTGGACTGTCCTTGGTGGCCACCACTGCTCGTCTAGGTGGCTTTTTCTGCTGCATTTATAACTATAGACAAATCTCCTTTCTGACAGACTCTTTCTCAAAAAAACAAACAAAACAAAAGAAAACAAAACAAAAACAGAACTTCCAGGCTAACTTGCCTTAACCAGGACTATGCTGTCTCTTTAAGCTACTGTCTTATCTGAGCCTGTGCATCCCCAAAGTACAGATAAACATCACATGCTGCGCATGTGTAAATTTTACAGGAGCAGGGAGGGATGGGTGTGAGGAGATTGTGTGAATAACTTTGTATCAATTCCTTAAAGAAACTTCGGGCCTCAAAATTTAATTTTACTGTTTTAAAGCAACTTTGCTCTGGCTTTACTGGGAACTGACTTAACTCTATGAGCAGCTGTATTTCCCTAATTTTCTAATTCTAATGAGAGGCCTGTAGCTGCAGCCACTT